>PVLD010003518.1:0-141209 GCA_004027595.1 Dinomys branickii | reverse complement strand
AACAACACATATCTGTTTGAGAAAAACTAATTCTGTGTTAAGCAACTTAGACCTTCAGTTGAATTCTGCCAAGAAGCTATTGTTTCCTACTGATCAGCCTGTTACCTTTTCCTGCATAGAAGCTGAAAATGTGTTCACTGACTAATTGTTGGAGCACTGTTTCTTAGCAGGTTCTCTTTTTTTTTTTTTTTTTTTTTTTGGCGGTACTGGGGATCGAACTCAGGACCCTGCGCCTGCTAGGCAGGCGCTTATTCCACTGAGCTATATCCGCAGCCCTTAGCAGGTTCTCACCTCAGCCAATGAGCCAGCAAGTTTGCTAAGCACCTATTACTTATAAATTGCCATGCCAAAATGTCATTCGTTGCATGTCAATCATAATCCCTCATACTGGAGGCTTGATCATGTCTTCCTATATTTCTTCTAATTTAGTTAATTCTGTTTATCAAGTACTCTGCTTGACACACATAAGATGTGTTCATGAATACTTAGTCAATGACACTATAGGATTTGCATGACTTAGCAAAAATAATGCTTTATGATCATTCTAAACCTCTAACATGTTGAGAATTATATGCACATGAGGCACAGTGTTTTGGTGGCTTAAACAACATGTATTGCTTACAATTCTGGAGACTGAGAAGCCCCAGACTTGGGAGTCACATGGCTCGGAACTGGTGAGGGCCTTTTCCCCGTCTATGCTATGTGTCCTTTCTTGGTGGGTGCAGACAGTAAGGAAGTGAGGGATCTGGTGTTTCATCTTCGTTTTATATGGACATGGCTCCCATCATGAAGGTCTCACCTTCCTGATCTTGTCTAATCTTAATCACTCCCGAAGACCCCATTTTCAAAGGCCATCACATTGGAGATTGGGGCTTCCATATGAATCTGCAAGTAGACCTAAAACCTTAAGTGACAGCACAGGCCACAGGGAAACAAAGACACATGAGGATAAGGAGACCTCGTGCACTCAGTCTATATAGAGACATATAAGCAAATATAGTGTCTGGAAAACAAGAACTGCAAACAAATGCTCTGGAAAATTGTGGAGGGCATGATTCTGTGTCTCTCCCTGGTTCTGAGGATTGAACCCAGGGCCTTGTTGTGCTAAGCACATGCTCTACCTCTGAGCTTCACCACCAGTCTAGGAATGACATTCTTTATAGTCAGGATCCAAGGGCTTGAAGGACAGGGCCTGAGGCTTCTGACCCTGCTGAATCCCATTTCTAGATGGGCCTTAGGGATCTGGGCTAAAGAACTGAGTGAGAAACGCGGTTGGGAGCAGTGGAGGGAGGAATGACCCATTGCAAGTCATCAACCACTGAGTGGCACCTTATCCAAAGTGGAAGAGACGAAGGCAGAAATGTCTTTACCTTGCCTAAAAAATCTGCCTTGCTGAAAACTGGAGCCAAGGGGAGAAGACACAGATGATTACTCATGTTTGTCTCTCCTTTTACGTCTTCAGGAAGCTTTGAAATCCATTAACAAACAGGGCTCTGAAGCTCCTTGGGCTTCCATGAAAATCAGGTCCTCACCACCAACCTCTCTTCACTGTGAGACCTTCTCATTTCTGTAGTTTTTAGCACCCCCTCAACCCAAGTGCTAAGGGGCCTCACTATTACATTTTCCCCAACAATTGTCTATGCTTCTAGGAGCTCCCTACCACCCTTTCTTAAAGAAGCCTTGCCATTACCTCTTCCCCTTTGAATATGTTTCTGAATCTTGAGCTGAGGCTTGGTTTATTGCTAGGGTATTATAGGCTTTGTCCCTGGGTGGTGCTATTGAGAGGTGGTAGAATGTTTTTAAAAAATGAGTCCTCGTGTGAGAAAATTAGGGTCACAGGAGGTGCAGCCTTGATGGAGAATTTGAGACCCAGCATCCCAATATCCTCTCTCTCTTTGCTTCCTGGCCACAAAGAGGTGAGCAGGCCTCCTTTGCTATATGTTGTGATCACAGTACTCTGGGCCACCAAAGGCCCAAAGGAACAGGGCCAAGCAGCCATGGACCAAAGCATGAGCCAAATAAGCTTTTTCTCTTATTAAGTTGATTACCTGAGGTAATTTCTTTCTTGGGGTTATTTTGTGATAGTAACACAAATATGACTAACAATTGCCAGTTTGCACATTGAGATGGCCTCAAATTAAATAATTCCTAAGCTCCCCTATAAATAAAAAGCTCCCACCTCTACTCAGACTTCTACCATGTCGGATCCTGTGGAAAGCAAATTGAAAGGAAATGGGAAGGAGAGACATCACGTCTTGAATTTCTCATTAGCCTCACTGCCTGGTTCTCATTAGTGAACCTTCTGGGTTATGGGCACAAGGGCCAGGGCTTATTTTCATGGCTGAATAGCACATGTGAAATGTAGGCAATTTCTAATCCACATTCTATGAGCTATACACTTCACTATCTTATACAGTAATGAGCAGTGCTAAACAAACAAACAAAAAAACCAACAACAAAAAAAAAACCAAAAAACAAAAACCCACCAGAATGACTGGCTAATCCTTGAGGGGGAAAATATTGCTGTTCTGCATAAGCTTTTGCTCTCTGCTTAATTAATCCCTAAAACTTTCAGGCCTTAATGAGAATAATTAGACTTGACAGTACTGAGCTTAATGCACAAGTATAGACAACAAAAACCGTGTTCAGTTTACAAGCTTCCCAGAGCTTGCTGAAAGACAAGCTAATGTTATTTACAGCAAGCCCAGTGAGGGGCCACAAGGAGGTTTGGACTGGAAATATGCCTGGGAGTCCCTGAGGACAGTGTCTCTAAGGAACAGAGTTCTGTAGCCCCTCCTTCTGTGGCTTTTCCTCCATAACAAACCATAGTCTAGACAAGAGCTGGCTAGAAATTCCCTTATTACCAGCCCAGCCAGACTACATTTATCATCACCTTGAATGTTATGTTCGCTCAAAACCTCCAGGCCTCTCCTATTCAAATAATGAATTGAGGGAGCCAGAGAGTTACTGCCCTCTTACTGTGCTCCACTCAGGGTCTGCCAGCTTCTGGAAATACCTCATTTTCCAGAAAAGCATTCATTTGTCAACAGTGGGATGATGTTAAAACCTTGGAGACAAATCAGACAGAAGGCAGGGCTGGGGAGCAGGCCTTGATGGCCTGAAGAGAAGGCTGCTTTGGCATGGTGCAGTTTCTTTGATTTGTTAGCCTCACACCAGCCTCTGTCTTCTCTAAGAAAAGGTTTAAATCTCCTTGGGAAATGAAGTGGGCTCACTGCCCCAGATGGAGAGTCTAGAAGCATCTGTCTGGCGCTGCAGGGATGGCCAGGTGTATTTGTCTGCATCCATCGGGGGCTTTTCAATACGAGACCCAACAACCAGATGGGTGTGGGGAGGCTTCTTTGTGAAGCTGGTGAGTTGACCATACAGACGTGGAGAAGGAACCTCGCACCACCTGGTGAGAGGCTATCTGGGGTCTCAAGAGCGGGAATGGATCTCTGCACTGTCAGTGGTAATTAACACAGCCGATGTGAAACTGGTGAGTGGGGCCGCCCAAACCACCCTGGAAGTTACAACAAGAGTTATAATGTCCTTTGGCAGTGATGTTCTCAGAAACAAAGAAACAATAGATAAGCAAAGGGTCTGTGTTTTAAAATAATCTAAAACTTTAACCTGCTTACATATCAGAGGAGCTAAAGGTACAGGTCTGCAACATGGAAACTCAACATGTTACCCTTCTGAAGACAGAAATCAACACACACACACATAGACTGTCCACACGCACCCAACAAAATGAGTTGGGAACTCTGACCCTATAAATGGCATGGAGCTAGAATGCCTTGTTTTTAATTTTCAATCAAGGATCTAAAACAGACTTCAAAGGGCATGTACGCTGACAGTTCTATTTTCTCCTTGACGAGGAAAGATGAATAAGTGTAAACCCAGATCATTCTAAAATAATTGCAGCCCTGACATATCTAAATGAGTTTGTAAAAGAAAATACAGTGGAAATTGGTCTTATTAATTAGAGGTGTACCAGGATTGTAATACCCACTTATCCACCATTTCCCTGCAGGTACAAAAATATTAAACAAAATAAAATAAAATAAACCCCTTTCTCCTGGGAAACAAAATTCTTTTCTCTAGCTGCCATAGAAAGTCAGTTGGAGAGAATGCCTGTTGTCCCTGTTTCTACCCATGGTAGGTCGTGACCCTTGGAGAACAGTTTGGATTGGATCCTCTGTGCCTACAGAGCTCTGTTTATGCAATGCCTGGGCCCGCGCAGTAGTGCGTCACAGCTGACTGAACAGGTAATCTGAAAAACAAACAAACAAAACAATCTGCTACAAGAAAATGAGAGAAGCGTGCTTTTAAAAGCCTGTACATGTCATTTACCTGTGAAGAACGGCAGTCAGAGCTCAGGGCGGGCGCGCCCGGCTCTATCAATTGCTCACTCTGCCTCTGCTCTCCCTGTAATCCTATTGCAACTAACAATCACTTAGTGTACAGAATAGCCCAGTGATAAAATGGTAAGTGACAGCTGAGAGACAGCCACCTGGGAGTGCAGCCCAGCCCTGGACCTTTGGAGGTGACCCCACGGGTGGGCTGGCTGGAAAGCATGTGCGCACCTTCACCGCGTTATTGCTGAAGCCAGAGGCTTGGAGAGAGAAAAGAAGAGGAGAGAAAGCAAAAAGAGAGGAGGGGAGAGAGAGGGGGTAACAAAGGATCCAGCACTGGAGGGAGCACCTTGCGCGACCCCAGTGATTTCAGAGTGCGCACGTGCGCGTGTGTGTGTCTGTGTGTGGATGCTTATGTGTGTGTGGTTATTCGGGAAAGACATGGGCAGGGAATCAAAACGGAGAGCAGGTCAACCGTATCTAGAGTTCTAAGGCATGTGATACTAAAACCCAACCTTAAATGTCTCACCAGTTGGATATCCTGGCAGGGGCCTGTACCTGCCCTTCAAGGGGAAAGTTTTGATAATTTGTACTAAGGCAAAGTGGGTCAGAGGAAGAGGAGTGGTAAAATTTGAAAACACAGCAAGTCAGCAGGTTTCATGCTGAAAGTGGTCCACGCCAACCTTTTGCCTTCCAAAGCATCTAGAATAGAACAACTCCCTGCTGGCTGTCTTTGTGCGCATACTGGTCTGCCCAGACAGAGTAGAAAAGCATACAGCTCTTTCAGAAGTAAGAGACATTCTAATATTACTGTCTGTGATTTTACCTTAACAGATTGAACAAGATTAAGCTTATTAGGAAATCTTGGATTGACGTTAAAGAAGGACCTTTGTAGCTTCTGTTGGGGGTCAGGGTAGCAAAACCTGTCTGAACTCTCTCTTACCTCCTACATCAGGCTCTCTGTGGAAGTGTGAAGACGCCAGCCAGTGTAGTCACTCATCAGTCCTCTAAGTCAGCTGGGGTGAACATGGGTACCGCAGAGGCTGTGAAGGTTCCCAGGAGGGTGTGGAGAAACAGACACCCTGTGAGCCAGGCCCCACTTCTGAGTGAGTACTTGAACGGCTCCAGTCAGGGAAGGAAAAAGAATGCTCCCGACAGATCAAAGCCCTGAGTCTCTTAAAATGGAAATGAACATTAAAAAAAGGCCTTTCTCCAGGGAGAAATATGCAGTAAATCAGAGCTTTTGAAAGACAACTGGGGCCTGTGCTGGTTTTTGAATAACTTGCCATTTAATAAATGTTCTATTTTTGACCCTTTAGGGAAATATACAACTCCATCTGAAACTTATGGGCCAAAATAACTGAACATTTTTCCCATCTCTTTCTTTCTTTTTTTCTTTTTTTACAAGTTTTGGGATGGAGACAAATGATCTAGAAGCTTACTTTTTAAGTTTACATGGAGACGAGGTCATTTAACAAGAGAGTGATGGTCTGTTTTGAACACCAGTTTTGTCACGGTGAGTATTTGGTTGGATAGGTCACCCATCCAGAGTTCCTGGATCCTGATGGAGAAGCCCAGGCTGCAGTTTTGAGGGATGATTCTAGAGCTTGATAATAGTCATGAAAGGCATGGTACACTCACTGTGTATTGTGTCTTCTAAATCACATGGAGTGTTTGTGTGAATATTATATGCATGTAGAGATTATACATCATGCATCTTCTGTGCAAGTGAGAAAACAGTTTCCCATATACATTTGATTAAGTTATTGGCTGTTTTTCATATCTCCTGTAACCCCTATTGTCCTGGACACACATTATGTCCATGCTATATTCTTGTTGTCTTGTTTTGCTCTTCTTTAAAGCTTGTCTTTGACTATCTTTGGACAGGGACACAGTGAACCTGGAAAGACAGTATCCAGTTACCCCAAGGCTTAAATTGTTAAAAGTCAAACAGGCTTGTTTTAGTTTTCATGAGTGGGCACAGCCAAGTTTGGGAACAGAGGCTTCTTACCGCCTCATCTCCCCAACTCCATCTCCAGCCCTCTCTACTAGGACTTGGGAGCACCCAGCTGGATTTCCATTCACCTAGCTCAAATTCAAGTGCTGAGAGGACTCAGGATCTGAGGGACTACTCAGAAGCCACACTGAGTTCTATTTTGCATGTTTTCTTTGAGTGTAGGCCAACAAAGACCGAGGCCTCTCATAATTTTTCTGCTGGGTATGGAAGAGTGCCATACGAAGATGATTCATGAGAAGAACTTGCTTGAAACTGAATGGAAAAAACTTAGTTGAAAAAAATAAAAATCCCAGAAATGCATAACAAAGACACATAGAATCAAATTTATATCTTTAGCACTGGGAATCCACATTCATTATTTTTCTCACTTAGCTTGAGAAGGGGTAAAAAATATGGCCACCAAACTCTTACTGGTTTATATGTAATATTTTTATCTGTGCATTACAGTCTTGGCCATTATGGGAGCTAGTATTTACTCAGTGCTCCTCGATCTGTAAAATGCTTTGTATGTTTTAATTGCTTATTAACCATGAATATGAGTACTAACATTAACTGATGACCAAATATCTTGGTGCAAGCAAGGACAGTAGTGTAAGTTTTTGAACTCAATCCTTCAGGATCCTGCGACCTTTGTTTATCAGATGGGTGCACTGCAGTAGCAATTACCTGATATCAACTCAGTATCTTACAACTTAATTTAATTCAGACACTAACTACTTAGAGTTAACACATGATGACAGACAAGGTGCCCAACAATATTTCCCTTCCTTCTAATGCCAGTTGCAAGTGGGGTCCTCAACCTACTTACACTTTTGTCCAACATGGCAACAGACTTGGAGGCTCTGCTGACTCTGTATGATTCAAGAATTCAGTAGCATCATGCAGAATGTCAGGAAAGCATTATATTTACTATTACTACTTCATTATGAAGAAGGTAAATGAATAGTTGGATAAAGAAGTTCACAGGGCAAGGTCTTGATGGTTCCAGACCTGGTGCAGGACTTCCAATCTCTGAAGGATTCTTCATGGAACTATGCGTCTCCCTTCCAACACAAGATGTACTCACCATCCAAGATCCTATCTGAGCCTCCTTGTTTCAGGGTTTTATCAATATTTATATGTAAGGATGATTGGTGCAATCACTGATCATTAGTGATTGAGTTGAACTTCCATTCCTGTCCTCTCTCCTGAATTTGAAAGGTGAAGCTGAAATTCCAAACTTCTAATCTTTTTGTTGGTTTTTCTGGGGAGCAGCCTCCAACCTGAAGCTATGTGTTTCCTTGTCCCCAAGTGAATGACCTCATTAACATAATCTTAGGTATGGTTAAAATGAGCTCATTATGAATAGCAAAAGATATTCTTAGCATTCAGAGAATCCCAAGAGTGTTTGAAGCTCTGTGCTAACATCTGAAGATAAAGATCAGCTGAATTTTTTATTACAGTACAGTGGATCATAACAGCTAGACTCCAACCAGGACCAACACTGCCCTTCTGCTTTGTGAATGCAAGCTGCCTCAACTTCAAGATGTGGATCTGTTTCCCCTTCCTTGAATGTGACTTACTTTGACTAACAAAATTGACATTCTACAACTTCTCTGCTCAAGGCTTAAAAGAACTGTGGAGTAGTTTTCTCTCTCTCTCTCTCTCTCTCTCTCTCTCTTGGAATGTTCCCTTTTGGAAGTCAGCAGCCGTGCTTTTGGGACACTCAGGTTAGGTGTTTGAATGAGCAAGGATTACACTGAGAGAGTATTTCAGTGAGCCCAGCAGTACCACCTAGAGAGATGGGAGGCTCCAAGCTAGTATAAATCAACTTATAGCACTGTGTAGTTTGAAGCCAATAAATTCAGTATAGTTTGTTACATAGCAACAGGTAATTGGACATTTAGATTCTAAGGGTTTTGTACTTTGGCAATGCAACCTCACAAAATATCCTTCTCAGAAGCTTCTTGTTATATATAAAAGAGTGTTAATGTCAGGCTCAACATAAAAAAGTTTTTAGAAGAACATGTCCAGTATTCATAAATTACACTATTAGGGCTGGTTGGTTCACTTTGATTGTGATTTCTCCAGTGTTTCTCTTATTTTCCTGATACTTTCTTCTAGGCACTTTCCTGTGTCCTGGTTCACTCATTTTGTAAGCCTAATTAAGGCCTAACTATAAATTAGTGAAACTTTTCTTAAACATCTTCTGAAGGATGTACCCATCCAAGTAGATTTTATTTGTCACTCTAATCAGCATTTTCAGTGTCTACATTTTTTAGAATCTATATCCCAAGATCCATCAGTGCAATGGTATTTACCAAAGAGAAAAAGGAGGGAAGAAAGGATGGACAGGAGAAAAGGAGGGGAGAAGTTACATCACATTCTCTTGATCAGTTCAAGAGTATGGACTCTGACTGGCAGAGATGTACTCCATGCAGTCCCTTGTGTTATGGGGCTCTGTCATCTTTTAGGGCATATTAGGTGCTGGGTTCCTCTGTCCTTGGGGGGTGGAAAAGGTCACTGAGGAGCTGGGTGCAATACTTTCCACCAAAGTCTGAAAATAATACACACCACTTCCATTTTCCACCGAGGACTCAGACATAGGCCATACCTTGATATCACTAGCCAGGCAGCCACATGACCAGTGTCACTTTATTATTATGGAAGCCACATTCTGGGCTTCCACATATTACTGTGGAAGAAGAAAGAATACATTTTGGTTGATGATTAGAGATACGTGCCGCAGACATGTTGCAGTCTTTCAAGGCAATTTAAAAAATTAGCATTTCAAGATTAAAAGAACAGTAGGAGCAGCATTGTATTAATGAGACTGGCTACCAACAAAGCTAGTACTTGAAGGGGTAGACTCCATTTTCTAAAAATTCAAATATTTCAAGTATTTGTTTTAAAAGGCCGTGATGTCACTCTTCATCGTTCCTATTATTTTCCCCTTTTCATGACTCCCCTCTTTAAGAGTCAGAACTAAGAGTGGCTACAGCTTAGCACCTTTAAGTCCCAAAGAAACATGGAGTAACTGGGACACAGCTGTCCACATTTGTCCTGCTAGTTCCAGAAATGACTCTTCGGATGATTATGCAGAGCTGTTTTCTCCTGATCTCCACTCCTAACAGCTCTGTTCCTGCCTTATATTTTCACCAGTGTTAACTCGTGAGGGAAATTTGCATCCCTTCTTCTTGTTTGGTGTTACTTATGGGTTACCACACAGCCAATGGACAGATTTGATTCAGTGGCATGCATTTAAATGTTTAAAATATGCGGAGTGTTCGAGGGATGCCATTTCACTCAGCACTCAGTGCTAACATCATTTTTTGAAATGCTCCCCATTTCTACAATGTAGCCAGAGCTTTATTTATCATCATATTTGCATTTTGTGATGTATTCTTGAACCAGCCAAATTCATCTAAAAGCAAGCTCATTTAATGCAAAGTAGATTTAAATGTGACTGCTTTAAAATGGACCACCCTGCTTAAATGATCCTCCGGATGTAATTAGAAGAAACTTCAGTTCTGTGGATAGGAAAAAGGCAAGTTAAATGATTTCCCTCTCCCTGGGTAATTTTTTGACCACGCACCAATAAAACTGCTTATCATGAAATGATTTATTTTTAATGCAACTTTCCCACAAACAGTTTAACAGGAGGTAGTTTAGGAATGATACACCACATTTGAACAGACATGGAAAGCATGTAACAAACCATGTTTATAGTTTCCTTCTTTTTTTAGACAAGAGAGAAGAAAAAAGAAAAAAGGAAGAAAGGAAGGAAGGGGAAAAATAAAAAATAGAATAGTTGTAAGATGATTTGTGTGCTAATTTTGACTTGTATTCAAAAGCATCTTGTTAGTTCATGAATGAACTGAGATTCTGTCACCCTAATTCAACTTCTGTCCCAGCCACCATGATTGATAGCAATGTTATTGGGAGTTACTCGCATAAAAGATCACGATCCAAATAAGATCTGGTAGTATTAGCATGCTTGTCAAATCTCCTACCCTCTACACAATGGAGAATCTTGGGACATAGCTGCCTTTTCCCAAACATAGGTGGAGCCAGTGTTGGTGCCTGCCATTAAAAATAAAAGCCCATTAAACTCTCAGGACATGCTTGCACATTTTTGGGTGCCACCAAGTTTTCAAGATTTGAGCCAGTTCAGTGGTAGCACCAGCCGACCAGCATCTCCTAGGCAATGAAAGTAGTTGCCATGGAAACCCCAGAGCTGCACCCATCAACAGCTTTACAATTTTGACAGTTCTGAAAGTGACTATTTAGGAATTTCAATTAGAGCAAAAATATACACATTAAGATGAAAAAATGCTTAATAAGTCTATTGGAAATTATTTAGATATGTATTTTTTAAAATCAGAAGGCAAATTCCTAAATACATTCTCTAAGGGGAAATGGATTTCAAGGATAATTAAAAACCACTTGATAAAGGAAAAAAAGATCTTAAAGTTCGTTTATCCCCTCTTCTTCCTTGGAAAGGAAATAAGCACCAAGAATAAATAGGTTGTGAAAACTGATCAGCGGATTTTTTAACATGGTAGCCACAATATGCCATGCTTGTTAGCATAGAACTTGTGCATATTATTAAGAAATGTTTTAGAATTTTTTATTTGCCAGTTCTTTGTATCTGTGTAGTTCTGGCAGTATAGTCTTTCTTGCAACTCTGCTGCAGGACTTAGAACTCTTCTTTCACTTTTAGGGAAAGCGAGACTGAGGCTCCTGAGAATGGGAAGTGGGCTCCTAGCCTTGGACTTCAAAGCAGAAACACACTGAAAGCACTACGGGCCTCAGTCTTGAACTCCTGGACAACAACCACTGCTCAAATGAAAACAGTGATGTTAACACATCCTTCCCTGGAAACTCAGGCTTCGTGAAAAAAATATATGAGGCAATTTAAGAACAACAAAGATATTGGTGTATGATTGTTAATGATGGCAATATTAATGTGCATTGTTTAATTCTAATTTAATACTAATGCTATAAAAGGACAAAATTTCAACAATTTAGTTTCATAATCTTAATTCACTTTTTTTCAATTTTGGATCCAGCAACATTTCATTCTATAAAATAGGATGTGTCTCCCAATGAGTCAAATAAAGTAGGCTGTTTCATAGAGAGAAAAGGGCTGAAGGAAGTAGAAACAACAACCAAAATGCAGATTGGCCATTTCAGTTACATTTCATGTAAGATTGGAACAGAGAGACAGAACAATAGGAAAAAAACTGATAGATTACCTTCTGTTACTTCAGGTTACTTCTTTTTTGTAAAGATTAAGACAGAAGGGATTTTATTACACACCACTTGAAACTGGCCTCTTTGGGACATTTGATTTTAACTCTCCTCATTTCTCAGAACATCAGATAAAAGCCTTCGTTTGTCTTTTACTTTTAGCACAAGTGACTCCATTTTTATTTTTGCCAAGTTTATAGGGCCCAGTACACAGGAACTTAGTCTAAAGCAATATCTTCTTGAATTTTTTTATTTAACAGTATAAATACAAAATTCACTACCAAGAACAGCCACACTAATTACTTTGGCTCACCTTCTCCATAAGACACCCTTGCTTTCTGTCCCAAAGGGTGATCCCGTAGACTGCTTCACCTAGACGTGTGGCCCCCAGCTTCTGGTGGGCATTGGCAACAGAGATATAGAAAAGAGACTGGAGATGGGAGGAAAGAAGGTCAATGTGCTCAGTTCTAATCCCTGCCTTACCTGCTCCAGAGTGCCTGCCATAAGCTGCTAGTCCTTGGTCATTTCTATATACCTCTTTGATTTCTAAAACCTGCCACAACCTCTGTAAGTAGTACTAGTATTAATAATTCTTCTCTTAGACTCTTTACTGTGCTATTTGTGTCTCGCCCTGACCTGACTTTTACAATGGTCAATACATACATAAATCTTCTATAAATGTTCACCCCATCTTTCCTGCTGTTCTAAACACATTCTATATATTAATTCTAATATTTGCAATAAAACTATGAGGTAGATGACACTAGACTCATTTTACAGATGAAAGATTAAGGCAGGATCTACTGACATGATTTTCACACCTATTATTTCTTCAATCCTCATGAATCCCCTTTAGGGTGCAGGAGCTTGGACAAAATACATGACAGCCACAATTTAAAAGGCAGGTTTATTTGGCTTGTGGTATCAAAGGGTTCAGTCCGTGGTAGGCAGACTCCAAGGCGGGAACATCATGCAAGAGCAAAGCTTCTTGGCTCATGACAGCTGTGAAGCAGATACAGAGGAAGACTGCCAGTAACCACTATACTCTCCCAAAATCTCAGCCCAGCAACCCACCTTCTTTCCCTGAGCCCCAATTTCCAATAGCACATTCAGCTCTGAGCATCACTGGATTAATGTACTCATGATGACAGTACCTGCTACTAATGGCAGGAAGGGGTCAGACCTCCTCATTTCTTTGGGATTGTGGGACCTTCCTCAGAGCTATCCTCAAAGTGCACCACATGAATAAAGGGATGTGCAATCCTAGTGTTATGCCCTGTGAAGTTGTGCAAACAGAAAGCTAGAACAGTGTTAGAGTGAGAGGAATGAGGAAATGAAGTGGAAAGTCCTCATTTAAAATCTGTCAAAAGGTTTTTAAAGTTCCTGGCTATGGTCTGAATAAGTGTCCCCAAAAGCCCATGTGTGGAAGGCATCATCCCCACTTGTGGTGCTAGTGGGAAGTTGTAGAGCCTGATTAGAAGTTGTCTGGCTGCACAGGAGTGTGCCTTGAAAGTGCTCTGTCAAGATTTGTTGAGATCCAGCCCCTTCTCTTCTGCTGTCTTTGCTTCTAGGCCACACTGGAAACAATTTCCTCCACAAGATGCTCCTGCTATGATGTTCTGCTTCACCACAGGCTTCAAAGCAATGTAGCCAACCTCCAAAAACGTGAGCTAAGATAAACCTCTTCTGTTTTTAAGTAGATGATTTCAGGTACTTTGTTGCAGTCATGGAAGGCTGACCAACACATCCATAGACCAAGAGAAGTTAACATGCCAAGAACACTGTGACTGCTTATCTCCAATAACAGCTGCTTCACATGCACCTCAGGTTACAGGATGCCATTCTGTGACATTTTCTTTTGTTTCTTTCCCAAGGTGTTCTTTTATTTTGATTAGATATTACCACCTGGGTGGTAGAGAATCACTCTTGTAAGGTGATTTATGTGCAGTCCATCACTCCATGTAGGAGGCCCTGCTTATTTTCATTAGAATCATGGGAAATGCAATACACAACCACTAAAAACAACTACTATCCTGGGCATAGAGATGAAGAACTGAAGAAAACAAAGAACTAAAAAAACGCACAAAATTCCTGGCTTGGAAAGACCATGAAGATGAAAGATATTTCACTGGTCACTGTGACAAAAAAAATTGAAAACAAACTAAGCCAAATAAAACAAAAGTGAACACACACACACACACACACACACACACTCACAGACACACAAATTCTTGGCTTGGAAATCTGTTGAGATTATCTTAGAAAGACATTTCCTTCCTTATTGCTGTCCCCAGAGCCCGGCCTGGTACCTGTAGTGCACAAAGTACTTAGATATTTGGTAAACCAGTGGTTGGGTAAAGAAATGAATCTTATATTCACAAATACACACATAGCTGTGGACAGACGTGATGGGTTACAAAGCATGGAAGACTTGAGGCAGGGTTTACTGTCCACCCTTGTGGAGAGAAGGCATGTGGATCTAAGGAATCTAAAAGGATGAAATAGGAACTCAGTTTGGGTTATTTTTCTTCCTTCAGCAAGAAGAACTGGCAATAAAGCTCTGCTTTGGTAACAAAGAGGTGGCTGATAAAAATAGATGCAGTTAACCAGAAAAAAGAGAGAAGAAACACAGTATTACTTTTAACATTCGTGCCAACCACAGACCTGAAAACTACTCAACCTCTGGTGTCTGACTCTCCCAAACAACCCTAACGCCTGCTCTCCAAAACATTTTAAAAACGTAGAACATAACCCTTACATTTCCAACTGAAGTGAGAAGAAATTACCAATTAATCCTTACTTTTAAGCCATTTTGAGGGTTTTGAACTTAACCAGCTATGACTTTCAACTAAAAATTGCCTTAGGATATTTGTTGTGTTAAAACAAATTGCTTACATTATGAAAAAATTATGCATTTTCTATACTTGACCTCTCAAATGTTTATAGTCGCATAACACATGTAAATGTACCTTTATTCCCAAAGTGCTCTCATATTCTGCTTCTTTGTCACTTCGCAGTGCTGTGATGTCGCTCAGCACAGGTCACAAGCTCAGTGCTGGGGTACAGAGACAAGCTCACAGACCCAGTGCCATCTGGTTCCCTAGTAATGCTTCAGCATTTAGACCTGAATGGGTGAGGACTGAATCTAGAATGTGTGTTTTTCTAGTGAAACCGTAGTACTGAGGATGTCATTTCCTCTAGAGACATCTGGTAAACCTCATTCTTTAGTATCATTTTAACCCGCTTCAGCCAGCATTCCTTCTGTCTTTAGCAGACAGCAGGACCTCATTAGGCTTGGGGATATAAAGATGAGTAGCTCATAGTCTGCTGAGGGAAATATGCACTTAAAGAAATATTTAGTAATGAGTCTTCATTCTTTATATCCCATTCAGTTTTGCTGTGAGCCTTCATCCGTGGGAAAACCCACAACACATACATGCCCATAAAGTATTGCTCACGGGTGAAAGCGAGGTCAAGTTAACTTATATGAACAGAAGCAAATAACTTCCTGGGCCTTGTCTAATTGATTTCATCGAGGGTTATGGCCCGCCTTTAGCTCTGATGTGGTGTTGGTTCCATATCTCCAAGGAGGAGCTCTGACATCAGTACAGTCATTATGAGCCTTTTGTGGTATTCCTGAAGCAGTTAATGGAAGAAGGATGGACACCTGGTATCCTCTCTCACTCAGCGTCTGTAAAGACTTCAGCCAGATCAATTCCATAGCCATTCACTCTTCCTTCCGTAAACTATTACTTTGTCCTTGGGCGGGACCTGCTACCTGCAATACCCATTGAATCTTTTGCCTTTTTTTAAAAGACTGACTTTTTTTTTAGAGCAGTTTTTGTTGCCCATAAAAATTAAGCAGAAAGTACGGAGAGATTCCATGTGCTTCCTGATTTCCTGCATGTGTGGCTCTTCCCTTTTATTAACATTCTTCACCAGGACAGTATATTTGTTGCAACTGAAAAACCTACATCGAGAAATCACTATCACCCCTAGTCCTTAGTGCATAATGTAAGTGGATCCTTCCATTGGGGTTCACTCTTGAGGTTATGCATTCTACAAGTTTGGAAAAGTGTATAAGGACATGGGTTCACCATTATAGTATCAAACATAGTAGTGTCACTGCTCTAAAAATCCTCTGCCCTCTGCCTAATCATCCATCTCTCCTTACAAGCACTTAGCAGCCATAGATCTTTTTATTGTCTTCATAGCTTTGCTTTTTCCAGGATATCACAAAGTTAAGATCATCCAGCACATGTCTTTTTCAGATTGGCTTCTTTCACTTACACATACATATTTAAATTTCCTCCATGTCTTTTCTCAGCTTGATAACTTATGTCTTTTTAGTACTGAATAATATTCCATCATCTGGATGTATCACAGTTCATCCATTTACCTACTGCCATGGCTTGAATCTGTTCCCCAATGTTCATGTGCGGGGAAAACTTAACCCATAAATTTGCATGCCGATGATATTTAGGAGTGGAGCCTTGGAGGGGAAATAGGATCAGATGAAGTCATGGGAGTGGGTCCCATGATGAGGTTAGTGGCTTTATAGGAATAGGAAGAGACCCCTGCTTGGCCACACCCACTCCACCCCACTGTATGAAGATCCCCACCATGTTGTGATGTAGCGAGAGGCCCTTACCAGAGGCCAGCACTGTGGCTTTTGACTTCTCCACCTCTAGAACTATGAGCTGAATAAAATTCCACTATTTATAATTTACCCAAGGTATTCTGTTATAGGAACATAAAACAGACTAAGGTACTTACTGAAACTCATCTGGTTGCTTCCAAGTTTCAGGGATCAAGAATAAATTTGCTATAAATATCTGTGTGTAGGATTTTGTGTGGACATAAGTTTTCAACTCATTTGGGCAAAAACAAAGGAGTATGTTGCTGGATCATTTGGTGAAAGCATATTGACCTTTGTAAAAACCTGTCAAAATCATCTTCTAAAGTAGCTGCACCATTTTGCACGCCTCCCAAGAATGAGTGAGGCTTCCTATTGCTTCACAACCTTACCTGCATTTGGTTCTGTGTGGTTTTATTTTTATTTTTTAACTATATTACTTGGTGTGTAGTGATGTCTTATTTTTAATTTCCCCAGTGACATGTGATGTGGAACATCTTTTTCATATGCTTGTTTTGTATCTGTACATCTTCTTTAGATAGGTGTCCATGTCTTTGGTCCATTTTAAAATTAGATCATTCATGTTCTTAATGTTGAGTTTGAGTATGTTTTAGATAGTAATCCTTTATCAAGTATATCACTTGTAAATGTTATCTCCCAGTATGTGTTTTCTGTTTTCATTATCTAGTGTCTTTTTTTTTATTAGTGTATATTGGTAATGTAGAATAATGAGTCTCGTGTATGTTAGTACCCACATATAACATATTTTTTATTACTTTTATCCTCATCCTCCTCTCCCTCCCCTTCCCCTTCCCCTAATCTTATTCCTTATCTCAAAAAGTCTACCTTTTAGTTTACTAGACACTGTTTTTGCAGAGCAGAAACTTTTAGTTTTGGTGATGTCCAGCTTATCAATTATGTCTTACATCTTGCTTGTCTTGGTTTCATTATCTCAAAAGTCATTGGCAAGTCCAAGCCCATCTAGATTTCCTCCTATGTTAAAGGTCATCTAGATTTCCTTGTTGGGGGCGGGGGGTTAGAGTTTACACTTATATCTAATTCATTTTTAACTTTTTCTATTGGAAATTTTTTAAAAGCTTACATAAATAAAAAGCAGAGAAGAATGACTCCAGATATACATCATCTATTACCCAGTATTAGAAGCTAGTCAATAGTGACCAGTCCTATTTCATTTCTATTCCCCATCCACTTTTGTGTCAGTGTGTGTTGCTTTGTTTGTTTAAGATGACATCATTTCAGTCCTGTTTGCCCTGGGAAGGTGACATTTCCAAGCAGCAGTTAGACACAGGGACCTGAGTTGGATGAACTAGGCTTATGGGAGCTGGGACTGGGGCAGCACCATCCATTAGGCTGGAGGTCAAGATAAAATAAACAGTGGAAGGGACAAGCTAATGCTTACATTGGATTCATATAGAATGTGTGCATTTTTTTGGTACAGATATTACATGTAAACATCAGACTTCAGGTTCTTCAGCTTCTGGATGGAGACCTGCACCAGTAGCTCTCAAGGGCTCCCAGGCCTTCAGCCTCTGACCTGGGCTGCATTGTGGATCCTTCTTATTCTGAGGCTTTCACTTTCTTAGACTGAGTAGCTACCGGTTGTCCCTGCTCTTCAGGCTTCCAACAGGCACATGGGACTACTCAGCCTCTCTCTGTATAAGCTTAATATATGCAAACTATGCAGCCCTGACTCCCTTCTTGTGGTTTCGAGTTTGAATAGTGTCCATGTTGACTATGGGAACCAGAGGTAATATCAGGACTTAACTTCTATTTATTCATAAAGTGACAACTTTATGAATAAATCTGGGAGGCCATCTGGGTGGCCCCACAATGAGGGCTCCCTGTGAAAGTGAGCTACTGAGTGTATGGGCCACAGGGTGCCAGGATACAAGAAAAGAGAAAAATAGCTCCCTATAATATGGGCTGTTGAACATTATGGGCTGCCTTGGAATGAGTTAAATTCCCTTTTGCAGCTGACCATAATTCACCACTGTGACTCTTCCACTAGATATATATTTTTGAAATTACTAGAAATGCAGAGATTGGCTCACCCTGGAACCTGTCATGGAGTTTCTCTTGGAATAAGCTCCGGTCCCAAAGGACAAGGCATTGTTTGTGACCTGTCTCAGGGAATGCTCTTTACTTTGTGAGCCAAGCCTCAAGTATTTGTGGCTTGCCATCTAAAGGGAAAGAGTAAATCACACACTGAAAACCAGCCCTGAGTGCTTAAGTACATGTCAGTCACCAAGACTGGCATCTGCACAGAGTGGAGGGGACCTGAGGTTTGCATGACACACAACACCCCATGAGGTCATTAGGATGACTTCAAGCACATGGCTTTGGGGGTAGCCACAGCCCCTTCCTTTTGCCAAAGTAAATGCAATCAGAGGTTACCAGGAGCAAATTAGGGAAGCAAAGTAAAGCACACTTACTGGAAACCAGCAAGAAACTCTACTGTCTCCTATTGGAAAAATTAGAGACCATTTAACAACACGAGACCATTTTGTGTTGGAAATAAAAGAGGTCCTGAATGGAGAGTGCCAGGCCTAAGCTAAGGGCCAGCATCCAGGTGAGATCAAAGGCGGGTGGATGGAGGGGCTGGCCCACCACTAAGTTAGGTTCAGCAAGTCCTTATTAGTGGATGAGTGAAGACTGCCTGGCAAACCAGATGTGTGGAAATTGGCCAAACATCAACTTTCCAAATCTATGACATGTTTTCTCGGTAGACTTACTTGTATAACTTCCCATGTAAGAGGAAAAATAGCAAAGGCAGCATTTTCCCAAAGACTGGCACTATGTCAAATTCAGTTCTTGAAAATTTAGAGTTCTAACAGGGCATCCATAATGAAGGGGTGGCCAACCTTTTCTTTTTCTTAATGCTTTTTTTCTTCTCTATTTCCTTTTAGGCCTCAGTGTCACACCTCATATATTAAGATTCTAATTTGTTTAACATCTAGGTGCTGAGCACAGAGGCACCACTAAATGCTGATGGATGGAGTAGCTACTGGGTAACGATAAATGGGGTGGGGGCCGCTCAAAAAGAGAAAAGTACACAGATGATTTTCATTTCCTAATAGGCATTCTGCCTGGAACCGTGTATAAAGACCTGAAATATGTATTGCTGCACAGACTGTGAATGTTTAAAATGTCATCTTAAATTAGTAAGTGTCTTTAAATCTTCACTCTTTTGTCACGTTTTAGAAATGTTTATTACATGCCATAAATCTTATTCATATCCACATAAATTGAGCCCCTAACCACAAGGGAGACAAGTACTTCTACTCACTGATCTAAGGTTCTGACATCAAATATTGTGATTGGAAAAAAGAAGCTCTGAAGAGGAAACCGGTTTGAGTAGAAGCAATAATGATCTTTCTACCTCTGTTGGTGGGGGGAAATAATAACTCTGGTACTCTGTGAAGTGATTTTAGGAATTCAAGTGAATGGTCGTGTTTCTAGTGAAAGTTTGCGTAAGTCATTGCCACAATGACTGCAAGTATAGTCATGGAGAATTAAGTAAATGAAATAGAAATCAAAATTTGCTAAGATAGTATGAAGAAAGGAACAATTTTTAAAGGTCCAGGGGTTATCTGCAGTGGGATGCTAGCATATGTCAGGGCAAAGGATGGCAAGATAAGAATAAAAGGGAAAAGAGTTGTATTTAGAAGACCAGACCAACTGTTCCCAGATGCCTAGGTTATCAGACACCAGTAACTCTGGAGTAGGCACATAGTTGATAACTGATTATTTCTTTAAAAAGACATTTTAAATGTGATCAAGTATTATTTTAAAAAGCTCTAAACAGTAGCGATTTTTCTTCTCAGTTTTAAAAACTGAATTTGGTTAGCTTTAGGGAAATTGGCCTGATTTTCCCTGCTCTGCTCGTTTTACCTTTGCGCGCTGGCAATGGGATGTGCATAGTTGATTTGATGACATGTGATTTCCAGGGAAGCTGATTTCTAGCCCTGGTGAGGCACGCAGTATTTTAGGGAAGGGCTGGCCCGCTCCTGCGCTTCGCTTTCTCAGTTTGTCCCGGGCTGACTGCTCAGGTTCCTGGGTAGAGAGGGGCCTACGGCTCGGGGTTTGAGTACAGTGAAGCTTCAGCTTGTGCTCTGCCAGGGATCAGCAGGGATGGCTCAGGGGAGGCCACAGCTGGCCAAGAATCCCAAGCCTAAGCTAGGTGTGAGGTGTCCTCTGTCTGTCCTCCTCCAGCCTCCAAGTTTAAGTTTAAGAGGTATCTGTTAGAAATCTGTCCTGACCAGCAGCCAAATTCCGGGGTAAAATAAAATAATGAGTGACAAAGTGGCCTGACCAATGTAAAGAGTCTTCTAAAACGCAGATTTGGTTTTCCAGCTCTAGTAATTCCAGTGTAATGGTTCTGAGGTATGCTCCAGATGATCTCTTCAAAGAACCACACCAAGACAAAAATAAAACAAAACAAACTCTCCCTGGATGATTCTGAAGCCTGGGCTGCAAATCAAAGTGGAGTGTCCACTTTCTCCTGGCCTCCCTCCCTTCCCATGGCACCCTTGGGTCAGATCCTCCATAACACCAGTGCACTTACTACATTGTGTTCTCCGTTGCACACTTACCGCTGCACCAACACACATGTATATCCCAAGTTATGAAAACTTCAGGCAAGAAAATGACTTCTGTTCATTCCTACCATATCTGCTACAAGTCCTGGCAATATAGCAGAGGCTGGCTAAATAAATATTTATGCAAGCTAGATCAGTAAATGAATCCCCATCAACTGGAAAATTCCTCATTTCTCTCTTTGCAATTGATTAGCAGTGAGATAAAGTGGTAGAAAGAATAAGCAGCCTGGGAATAATAAGAAGAGAGTTAGGACGCTGTGATGTTGGGAAAAGTCTGGATTTGGGCACAGATTGTCCCACTGCCTCTGTGGGACCCTGGTGACAGCTCCTTTAGTCCCTCTGTCCAGTAGCTGAACCAACTGGTGATAGCTAGGTCTTTCTAGCTCTAAAATTCAATGATAAGTAGATGAAAATAACTTTTTTTCTAAAATTATAAACTGGCCTATATTTTTCTTCATATAGCCTAAGCATTCCTAATCTGAAAATCCAAACTCTGAAATGCTGTAAAATTTGAAATCTTTCTACTGCTGACATGATGCAAAAGAGGAAAATTCCATGCCATGAAACTTCATTTATGCACGAAGTAACTTAAAATGTTACATAAAACTACCTTTAGGCTATGGGTATAAGGAAAATATAAAACATAAATAAATTTTTCTTTCAACTTGGGTCCCATCCCCAGGACAACTCATTATGTATATGCAAGTATTTCAAACTCTGAACTAATCCCAAATCAAAAACGCTCCTGGGCCCCAAGTATTTCAGGTAAAGGGAACTAACCACATGCTCACTCAATGAATTGGAAGCACAATTCCAGCAGGAAGAGTTGGCCCCTAAATTAATGCTTTTTACGATTACTATGTAAAAACAAAAGTTCTCTGTTTTTTTTTCCCTCTGCCTCCTCATTAACACAATCCACTCTCTATTTATAAAATAGTTATGAAATCCTACATAAGACTTTATCTAAGCTCTTATGAAAGCTTTTTCCTTTAAAGACTGTGTTTTATAACTGATGTTGCCAGCTGTTACTAAATCAGCTGACAACCTACAAACAGAAAAAAAAAAACAGTGAAAATGCCAGTCAAAGACCAAACTGCTCATCATTGAAAAATGAGAAGAAATTCTTTGTTTTTTATTTTAAAGAGAAAAAAAAACCAATGACATAGAATTTTAAAACAAGATAATAGGAATTTAACAATGGTTATTATATTGTCTATTGTTATCTTCAAAATAGTTGCTCAGATTACAAGATACAGGCATGCAAAATTTATCAAACATTATAAGCACAACCCGTCTCTCCCTAGCATTTGACACATACCCAGAAGGTACTCTGAACACTGCTTCACCAGCTAGAGTATTTTCAGCCTACACTCAAGACAGTGTAGATTGGTATTAACTGCCGCGTGTCAGATGATGCCAGAAAACTGTGTCTCCAGGAGAAAGAGACCAGGACAAATAACCACGCTGTAAAAAAGGAGCTTATAAATATTGACACACATGACCAGGGTTCTAGATAAATGACAGAAAACACGGCACAGACCTGAGCATCAGGCTTGGGCGTCTGTGTGTCCAAGATCATCTGCTTTTCATAAATCTGCTTAGCACTAATGACTAGAATGCATTTTTAATAAATTAATTTGGAATAGATGGTACTCTGGAGGAAAGCTGGGCCTTGCCTTCCTGTTATTAATAGTTAAAATGGAAGCATCAATTTAGGAACACTTCTACAGCTGCTGAACAAGAGCCCAACCTAAATGACCCCCCAGGACGAGATGACACTCATCCTGCTGTAGGTTTCTGCAGTGCTTAAATCTGTTCAGTGGGATTGTACAAACATCATTATTTTGAGAAATGAACCATTATGTCTGGAGTATATGTTTTAAGCTGCTTATTCTACACTCATGGCAAATAGGGTCCTAACCACACACACCACCTTTGTGCGTCACATTCTGTGGACTAGCAAGAGCGCTGAGCAGGGAAGGGGCTGAAGGTGTGATAGAGAAAAATGGCTTCACTGGGACAAAGAGGATCAGGGGCCACATGTCTGCATTATCCAACTGACCTAGAAAGAACAAAGTCTGCATCAGTGCCTGTAGGTTAATTCCTTCCATCCCAAAGGCTCAAACAATGTTTACATATTTCTTCTAGGTCACAATGCTTAATGTGAATGACCCAAGTGTGAGAGGTGATCAGACAGGTTAGGCAGTTGCAACCGCTCCATTCCAACTTTTCCTTCCTTAGATACCTAATAGGGTCTCCTGAGACCTAATTCCCTTAGGCCAAAAGAATGCAAACTTGCAGAGGGCAGGGCGGTTTCGGCTTTGCTTTGTATCCTACCGGAGGGCAACACCTGGCACTTGGTGGGGATTTAGGTTTTTCTTTTTTTTTTTTTTGCGGTACTGGGGATCAAACTCGGTGGGGATTTAATACCCTTATCTTGAAAGAATGATTCAATGAATGGATCCCTACATTTTCTGCCACAAGCAAAATAACTTCATGGCCCTCACTTCCCATATCACTCACGTGAAGACCGCCCTTTGTATCTGAGAGTGCTACATTCTGGGATTTGGCCAACCACAGCTTGAATACATCGGAAAAAAAATGACATGACCAAACATGCGCGGACCTTCCTCCTGTCAGTCTTCCCTAAACAATACAGTATGACAACTATTTACATAGCATTTACACTATTTTAGATGTTCTGAGTCACATAGAGATGATTTAAAGGATACAGGAGGATATGTATAGGTTCTAGGCAAATGCTCCATGCCATTTTCTACAAAGGACTTGAGGCATCTGTGGATATTGCCGTGGGGGGCGGGGGGGAACTGAAGCCATCCCTCACAGATCCTGAGAAAGGACTGCTCGGTTCATTCCCTTCTTTGCAGTGACCCACCTTTTCAGACAGCTTAGCCTGTGTGACAATTCACATTTGCCTTTTATAAATAAGAGATCATCGTTTTCCCTACATTCACCAAGCTTTTAGAAATATCCAAGGAATGTTTGCTACACAAATATGCTTGTCTCATAATATCACCTCATAGTGAAAATTAATGACTATTTCATAAAATAGGGAGACCTAAGACTGGCACTTAAAACAAAATTACCCTTTTCTCTTCTCTTAAAACTGCTCCCGATTAGATAACTGCCAGACCTCAGTAATGCTGTGAAATAAACCTGCAAACACTCTGAGATCAGAGTGACACCATGCTCCTGGCTCTCACACGCTCACGGGCTGGTGGCAGGCTGGTTTTTGCACCCATTAGCATGAGTTAATGAGTAAGCATTCCCTTCCCTGTCATATTCCTTGCTTGTTATTAGCCAAAACCTGAACTTTAGCTTAATTGCAGAAACCAGACCGCCCATGGCAGACAGAGGGCATGGTCCCCATTGTTGTGATCGCATTCAAAGTGCTAATTGGGGGAACTGTGACAGATAACATGCCCCGGCACAGAGCAGCAGGTGGGGTGCTGGGAATACAGATTCAGAGATGAAAAATGGCATCTTCAAAGACCCCCAGGAGTTGACTTGCCTCACACTTAGTTGTCTTGGCACACAGAGCTCAATTTCCCAACTCCAAAAGAATCCTGTGAATCCAGCATCTCTTGTTTTACTTTAGTTTCTCAGCAACTTTTCTAAATTTGGAGTTGATCATTTCATAGTCTGAAGTATGCTCCTCCTGGGACCCCTACTTCCCTACAACACTCTTGGGGTTTCTCTTTGTCTACCCAGAGATTTGCTTTCTTTGGCACTGAACCAAGTAACGAATCAGAAATATTTGAAAAGGAAAATACCCCACTTTTTGTATCAAGAACTCTGACTTCCACTTTGTAAATTTTGTTCAAACTCCTGTGTCTTTACATGGTACTCTGGCTTTAGAATATTTAGGATTTGCTCCCCCTGTGCATTTAGTTCACAGGACTCCTTTACTAATTAGGTATCATTTTTTATGCTTTTATTTCTTCATTTTAGAAACGGATATACCCATACCCAGTGTCTGACTGCTTGTTGCCTGAATCAATTAGGGTGATTTTGGTTGTGAATGATGGCAAATAGCACAACTGGTTTAACAACAACAAAAAAAGGATTCTTGATTCATAAAGTTGAAAAGTCCAGGAAAAGGACTGGTTTGGGGTGCACTGTGATTTATGAGCTTGCATATTATAAGGGTTTCTCTCCTACTTTCAATTTAAGTGAGCTTTCCTTAGAAGGCAGCTTTATTCTTAGGATTTCCGCTGAGGTCAGGAGATTTGAGTAAGAGTGCCACAACACCTTCCTCCTACTCAAACCCAACTGAGAATGAGGAATTGTGCTTCCTGGACTTCAGTCTCATTGGCCTTGAGTGACCAGACTTGAGGGTCATGTGCCCATCCATGAACCAACCTGTACTGACAGAAAGCAGTGAGGCATGCTGATTGGATTAGCTTAGATCACATGCTTCTCTCCTAAAGCCTGGGGGAGTCCAGTTATATGCAAACCATAGGGGCTGAGAGAGCTGTGTAGGAGTGCCCTTTGCAGAGTTATCGTACTAGTGCCTTAGGGGGTGAAAGTGGTATTGGGTGTCATAAACAACGTGTATCCAGTAAAACACCACAGAGAAAGGAGCAACATGTGAAGTCAGTGAATCACTTTGAATCTCTTCAATTACCAGGCAGTACTTACAAGATGCAACAGATCTTTTACTTTCACCTTGACACAGAGATAGAAGTGCATGTTGTGAAAACTAAGTGTTATTTGGCATTCGTCTGAATGAGAGTGTTGTGACTGTATTGCTACAAGGTGACTAAAACCAAATTACAGAATCTCGAGGTTCTCCCCTGCAATAGCTTGGGCTATTGTAAAAGATGAGACTGTTGTGATAAATGGACCAATACTGTCTAGTCCTCTGTTGTTCTTGATTACTCTGGACGTTAGAAGAAGTCAATTAGAGAAGTTCTTTAGCCAGTATCATAGTGAGTAATAGGAGCATTTACATGATTGCTAATGGCTGAGTTTACACAGTGCCTCAAAGCATCAGTGGTGATATTTGGCAGCAGCACATTATGACTGTGATTATCACTATAAATTAAGTTTATGTTGATATAATTAGCAGTTAAAAGCTAAAGTAATATTTATACTGATACAAGTTCTATCAAAGCCATACAAGTGCAAACAGACAGCGAATGTTGACATGATGGGAATAATTAGAACTTGCAAGGAAGGCTATTTCTAGGAGTGAGGAACCCTACTGGTATAGAGTCACCTCTCTCTTAGCTTAAAAAGTGGGGAGCATAAACTTGGCCAGACTGTTTCACACATTTGGATGCTATAATTTAGCTAAGCAATCCCACTCAAGATGAGCAAAATCTCTCTCTCTCTGCATGGCTGGCCTAAGACTATCCAAGCTAGAGAAAGGAGAGGGAACGAGGAGGGTGTGAGGAGACAACTTATGCCGAAGTAACTGTCTGTGAGTAGAAGTGATAAGGAAAGCAATCGTCCTGTGTGGACCATTTGTCACAAAGGCCACCAGATAAGAGGATGAAGAAATTTCATTACAAGAACCTGGTCCATGTGAACTTTCTTGAGTAATGCTGGTTAGGGCCAAGAATCACGAACCCACAGGCTTTCTTCTCTGACCAGAGACGTTGAGGGTACACAACACTTTACATTGCCAGGGTCATCGGCATCATCAGATGACCTTTGTCTCCCTGGAGAGTTTGCAATCCTTCTCATCCCAGGTAGCGAGTCACAGCAGCTAAGGTACCAAACTACCCTGATTTCTTCTACACTACATGCTTTGCACATTCCATTCCTAACCTGCAGACTAATCCAAATGTGTGGTTTATGCTACTTTTGGGTTAATGGAATAGGAGGGGGAAGAAAAGGATCTTTCAGAAGGTCCCACAGCTAGTGTTAGAGGTGCTAGTCAGACCTCAAGCTAGCTGGTTTGGAAGGCATTCTATCCCTGAAGTATTTCTTCAGTCAACGAACACTTATTCATTTCATGCATTTTTAAGGAGTTTCCATTTGCCATGCACTCTTCTAGGAGCTGTGTACATATTGGTGAACTACACAAGCAAAGACTTCTGCCTTTCGGGTATCTGTGTGGCCACTCCCTTACCTGTGGTTGCATTTGCATGGTCTTAGTTGCCAAGAGACAATCATGGCCCAAAAACACCAAATGGAAAATTCCAAAATAAACAGTTCACAAGTTTTAAGCTGTGCACTTTTCTGAAGTGCATGACAAAATCACATTCTGTTGTGCACTGGCCGTGTGTGAGAAGTGTGCTTCCCCCATGAGGATCAGAATTTGTTAGAAGGCTCTTCAGCTCATGGTAATTCCCTCCTGGACTGGTCTCATCTGGTCTTAAAACTCTTCAAGCCACTTCTTTCTTCCCTTCCTCTTTGCCCAAGGCAAACCTGTACTTCCCCTCTGTAATTAGCAGCACTCTGGATTGAGGGAGAGGACCTGGGTTGCCTGGGAGCTTGTCTTAGTCTGTTTCCTTCAGCTACAACCAAATACCTGAGACAAGGCCATGTGTGAAGAAAAGAAGTTTATTTAGTTATCAGTGTGCAAGGCTGGGACATCTGAGAGCTTGGTGGTGACAACTGGTGGAGACCTGGCTGCTTCATAAAGCAGAGGTGGCATCGTAGGGGTGAGACAGAGAAAGCTGCTAGCTCAGTCTGTCTTTCTCTTCTTATAAAGCCACTAATGCCATCATGGGAGCCCCACGTTCATGACCTTATTTGAATCCCAATTATTTTCAGAAGGCCTCATCCCTGCATACCATCATCATGAATTTGGGAGTGAAGTTTCCAGCGCATGTACTTTGGAGGACACTTTCAAACCATAATAAGACCTCACTGTGACACCAATAACAGCTAGGTGAGAGGGGCTGTGGACAGGACATCTCAGCCTTCTGGACCATATACCTTCATCCTAAAACCTGTGTTCTTCAATTTTAATTTCCATGATGCTAAACATGAGCAGGCATATAATGCATGTCCTAGTATACCCTCACACACGCTAAAACACACACACACACACACACACACATCATCCTTTTAGTGTCCAAGTAAGTGGATAAATCTATTTTCAAGATGCAAAATTAAAGGTCAAGCTGTGTGCCCCTTAAAAGCTTCTCAGGCTACTTTCCCTTTGGGGAACCTCTGCAGCAATCAAAGGGAGCAGGCTGTGCTTCAAGGCCATGGAGAGTGGAATCTGAGGAGTTTGAGGACGCAAGTACTTCCTCTACCCTGCACCTCCTGTATGTGTTGTGGGCAAGACACTCAGTCTTCAAGGGCCCAGCATCCTCTCCAATAACAGAGGGGCAGCAGAAGCTCCTGCCTTGCAAGGCTTTCACTAAGATTGTATTTCTATGGCAGTCCAAAGCTTCTAGAATAGGTCTATCACCTACAAGCAGCCAACAAAGCTGTGTGTTAGCTGTGATCATGTCACCAAGCCATTTCTGGATAAACCTCTGGTTTCCTTTCTGCTGGGATTTCCTCCCTTCTCACCACAGCTTGGTCTGCTACCTTGGGCTAAGACGTATGCTAACAATGATCTCTGCAAATTCCTAGGTAATTTTCTCAGTGCTGCATTAGAAAAATTGTATTTCAGCTTCAAAAACAAGTAGAGAGGCCTAGCCACCACCCAACCTCAGAAGCTCCGGAATCACTTGGGAACACAAACATTAAAAACACAGTGGTGGAGATGATTTATGATTTTGGACTGGGGGTCTCTACCCCAATAAGTCACAGAATGGAGGGGCTAGAGCTGGTGGGAACTTCTTCAAGGGAAGTCTTTGCTAACAGTGGCTTTGTTATCTGGGTCCACCCTTGCATCTGAGCTGGGGAACCTAGGCTGTCACCAGAAAACAGTGGAGAGAAACTGCCTACATTGGCCCTATCTGCCTGCCCCTGAATCCTTTAGATTATCAATGAGTTCCTTTCAATAGCATTGAACCATAGCAAGAGCTTGGCTTTAATATTTAGGAAGAGGAAAAGTGTCCAATAGCCCCTTCCTGAGTTAGATTTGTACTCCTCCACTGTCCTTTGCTACTCTTTCTAGAATAACAACAAAAAATGCATATTGATTGGCAAGGCTTCTTTGATGGTATTTTACATTAGCTTACAAATAAGTCAGGTTTGAATCTAGTCACACACACACACACACACACACACACACACACACACACACACACTTCCCCCCAACCCCCATAAAGTGCCTCCACAAAATTCTTACACGCTAAACTCCCGGTTCTGGGGAAACTTTCTTTTAGTTTAATTGGTGAATCTTAAATCCCTTTAAAGGGGAACTTGGAATGGAAATGCTGACAAGTGTTTCTTGTGACATGCAGCCAGGCACAGCCTTGACCCAAAAGCCCCATTGTGCCTGGGGATGGGATGGTAACTGTGGAGGCAGAGGGGCACCCGGCTTGGATGATTTGCCTGAGCCCTGGAGACTCACTTTAGCTCTGCAATCAGCCGTGCAAAGCCGTGTGTCCTGGGCTTATCAGAAACAATATGTTGTAAGATTCATTTTCAAGGAACTTTCTTTCTTTCTTTCTTTCTTTCTTTCTTTCTTTCTTTCTTTCTTTCTTTCTTTCTTTCTTCTTTCTTTCTTTCTTCTTTCTCTCTTTCTATCTTTTAAAGAGAAAAGAGCAAAAGCAAAATAACAAAACAAAGGCAAATGCAAAACAACACAAAAACTATAAAAATGATACAGAATTTCAAAACAAGATGATAGGAAATCAACAATGGTTGTTGTATTACATATTGTTATCTTCAAAGTAGTTGCTCAGATAACCAGGTATAGGCATGCAAGACGGATCAAACAATTAAACATGAACTGTTCCTTTCAATAAACCAATAGAAATTAGTAGTACAATTATCTTAACTATCTTGTGTGTGCATATATATATTTCCCTTGTTTCTTTCTTTCTTTTCTTCTTTCCCTCATCCCAGTTGTTCTTTCTTGTTAAGCAGTTTCTTTCCCTTTCACAATATCTAGTGTACGTTTCAATTTTAATTATTCTTTCAGGCTCTTACACTAGCAAAACAACAGGGTGTTTACACATTCAGGTCTGATTTATTTCACTTATGAGTATGATCTCTAGTTGTATCCATTTATCTATAAAAGCCTTGAGTTTATCTTTCTTTATAGCTGAGTAATACTCCATTGTATAAAAATACCACAGTTTTTCTTGTCCATTCCTCAGTTGGTGGGCGTTTGGGTTTTCAAGGAATTTCTACTTTCATGGAGTTCACTGGCTGTCTGTCTCCCAGATAGGTTCTTTGTCTTTGTTTTATGTTTGGGTAATACTGCTTCTTCCTTCATAGGGTGTCCCAGGTGGAAGGAACTGCAAAGGTCATCTGATTTCCAGCAGCCAGACTACAGGCTGTGGGGACAAAAGGACCCAAAGGAGTGACACCGTAGCCCAATTTCTTTGCTCGTGCAGCAGTTGTTCACATAGGATGGCCCACAAAATCTTGCTACAGTCAGATGTGGGGCCCCACCTAGCACCTGCCTTTGTTTGCTCTTTCAGTACCCCCCTTCATGATGGCTGGTCCCCACAGTTGCCTGACAGTTCCTCTTCCCGTGGTCACCACCCACCAGTGGAGAAGGCCCACACTGCTCTAGGCTTCCTGAGGTCTGGTGCTTGGGATGTTGCAGAGGCTTCTTCCCTGCCCTTCATCTGGGAGTAGACACACAAGGACAGTGCTGTGTGAGGCAGTCGGGCAGCAGCTGGCTCACACTGTTACTTGTGTTTCTGTGCCCTGTTAGCCTTCCTCCTCCTCCTCAGTCCAGAACAAAAGCTATGCAGTTCAGAATCTGAAGATGGAATCACTTTGGACTTGCCCACAAGTAATCAAATGAGTTCATCTCTCCCTTTAGGCTGAAAGTAGTATCCCTGGAGACACTGGAAAGGAGTCCAAGCTCCCCAGGGAGGCTGAAAGGCAACCTTCAGTACTGGGCACATCACATGTTATTTGGACTTATTTCTCTTTCCCCAAGCCCTTGGTGACCCCCAGCCGAGAGAACGTGATTGAGATGCCTGGGCAATCTCCTCAGTCTGGTTCTCCCCCTCGGGACCGCCAGGTGGCTGACACATGGCTTTGAGAAGGGAACGTCTTTCCCTGTTCTATCAGGATGGGGCTCAGTCTACTTGTGTGCTCAGCAACTGTGCGCTGCCTTCCCTAGCTCCCTGACTCCGTGTACTCTTGCCTGGTTTTGATCAACCCATCCTATGCCACATCTGATGACAAAGGAGTGATGGTCCTGAAAGACACGAATTATGTACTAAAGTAGTAATGCTGGGAACATAACACATGGATTGCACTGAACCAGCTGACAGAAGTAAGGCTGAGGGCAGATAGTTGCCATTCACATCCCAGCATCACTGCCTGTTGAGTATGGTCAGATGCAGGGCATTTCTTTGGGCTTCGCTCTCCTCACCTGTCAAAGAGCAACTGTATCTCTCTTCTAGGGCCATCACAGAAATGCTGGGTACGATGGGTTTTTACAGTGATGTGTCCCCATGCACATTCACTGTAAACTTGTGCTCATAGTAGCATCATCTGGAATAACAAGGGAGAGACAACCCAAGTGTTAATGGATGAAGGAATGCAAAATGTGGCAGGTGCTTGCAGTGGAATATTATTCGGCATTGAAAAGGAAGGAAATTCTGACCCACGCTACAATGTGGATGAATGGGGATGCTGTGCTTGGGGAATTCAGTCAGTCCCAAAAGGACAGCTATTGTCTGACTCCACTTAACTCCAGCACCCCAAATCATCAAATTCACAGATAGAGGGAAGCATGGCAGTGGCAGGTGCTGTGGGGTGGGGAGGGAGAGATATTGCTTAATTGATGTGCATAGTTTTATTTCAGGATGAGGAAGAGTTCTGGAGATGGGTGACGGTGACAGCTGCGCAGCAATGTGAATGCACCCAATCCACTAAACTGCATGCTTAAAAGTGGTTAGAATGGGAGAATTACACCATGAACATTTTAACACACATGCACACATAGGCAGGACTCTGAGCAGTGTCTAGCAAGGGATCCAAATCTCAGTAGATGGTCTCCAAGAGCACTGGCACAAGGAAATTGGACCCTTGGGGCTGAGTCACCATGTACCAGCTGGGATAGCTTAGATTATTCCAAGAATCTTGTCTCCCTCTTTTGGTGCAAAGATTGCTGACCTGTCTCCTTCCTCTCCCCTGTGAGGTCCAAATGAGAACATTAGATCTTTAGGGGAGAATCGGAAAACATTTATAGTAACAGTTGGGCTGACAGTTTTTGTGCAGCTAGGAGCAATTAAAAGCTTTCCTCCTTTGCTCTTTGGAAACAGAATTTTCTATTTCCCCTCTCTCTGGCTCCAGGCTGGGTTTCTCACACTGGCTTTGTCCACACAAGGAAAATAGGAGGTGGCATGGGGGTTTTCAGGAGGACATGGCCCAGTGTGGCTTGGAATCCATACCTCTCCTCTGCCCTTTGAGGCCTTTTCCTCATCAAGGGTCCCCTCAAAGCAAGAAAACAGATTTTCTTCAGTCCTCAAAAATGTAGTCAGTCGGATCCTCCCTCAACATGGTCACTAAGAAAGCAACGTGCGTCTAACGCTAACAGAGCCTCGATTCAGCGCTTCCAGAGCCTGCAGTGTTTTATACTCAGTCTGCAAGCATAATCAAGGGAGTGATTCTGAACCTTGTTAATCAGAAAGGGCCCTTTAAAAATGTCATGCTGTCAATATAAAACTTTGCTAAATTGCATTATAAATGCCAGATTCAGTCAACTAACACATTTAACACCGTTTCTTAAGTACAGTTTAGATTTTATCTGTGCCAGGGAGAATGAGAAAAATACCTCAGGAGAGCCAAAGCCTGTGGATTCATTGTGCTAAGCTCTCTTCCCCCAGAGGGGGATTATAAATATTTTATTCCAAATCCAAGCTGCACTTCTAGCACTATTGTCAATAAGGTGTCCCCCAAAGTTGCTGGCTTTAGAACTTGATGATTCCCACAGCTAAGGTTAGAAGGGTGAGAGTCTTAGTCTTGTTTTTCAATTAGCAGACAGCAAGTAAAGCTGCCGGTGTATATTGGAGAGGCAAAGTTTCTGGCGCACACACACCTGCCATTGGAAAAGGAGACATCTGTGTTACCTGCTCAGGGCCTCTGTCAGCCCTCTGCCAGGGAGCAACCTCATCTTGGGGAGGATTCACTGTCATATGCACAGAGGGCCAGCCCCTCTCCTCGGCTTCTGCCACATGAAGCTATTCCCACCCTGTGTTACCTAATGGATGTCTTTTCCCCCGTTTTCCTGTTCAGATTTGGAAGAGCTTCATTGAAAATCTAGAATTTGAGTGTAAAAGCATTTTACAGATATGAAAATGGTTACCCAACATTATGGTTTGTGATTCAAGAAGAAAATCTTAAGATAACTAAGTGGCAGTTTCCACGCATAAGCTTCTTCCAATATGAAAGGATCGAACTCTTTGCAGCAGGATCTATTTTGAAATATTAACCAACATTTCTCACTTGTTCTTCCTCTTACACGTTTCTTTCTTTTGAAAGCTGGACTGTTCCAAATCCATTATCTCAGGAAGCAATGACCGGGGTGAAACTGAGACCTTTTTGTGGCCTTTGAATTCCAAAATCTTGTCCTCAGAAAAAAAGCAAAGACCTTCTTTGAATGAATTAAAAAGTAGCTACCAGTTACGAGAACCTTCCATGTGCTGGGGACTATTTAATGTGTGTTCTTGTCTCTCAATTTTCTTTACAACTTAGTATGACAAGCACTATTATTACCCCTGCTTTACAGATAACAAAACTGAGGTGGAGAGGAAGGGAGTGTTTTGCCAAAGATGCCACCTCAGGGAGCAGTGGTTTCCCTGAGCTCACGTTCCAGGCACCACTTGGTCTACTCTGTTAAAGTACACGAAATTTCTAGGGGGCTCACTCCATGTTTCGCCAGGGTAATGGGCTGGGCACTAACAATGGCTCAATTCTCTGATATTGAAGGGGCCTCAGCAGCACTGAGTAGAAATTGGCTCAGGGAAGACTTGGAGGCAGGAGACACCCTTCAGCACTGTCCCCAGACTGGAGGTCCTGTTACTGCTGCACTGGTGATCCATGGATGAGGGCTGTCCCAAGAAGGGACCCAGCTTTGGGTGGAGAGAGCTGTCCCCAGCTGAGGCCATTCCCAAGGCTGCATGCCCAAGGCACTCTGAGTAGCCAGGGAGTAAGTCCTTCAGTTCCCAAACAGGGACTGGATGGCACGCACCACAGCAGCCATTCATCTGGAGAAAGGAATGACACCCAGCATGGGTGTAATACATAGCCTCCTACAAATCCCCTGAGGAGCTCTGTGTATATATCATGCCTCAGCATTGGCGCACACTAGAGATAAGAGAGCTGGGCGTTTAAACTCACTCACCCATCTACACTGGGCTGAGGAGTGCTGGGGAGTGAGGAGATTGACCGCAACCTGAGGAGACTTCCCCTCTTTGCAGGGTTGAGCTTTGGCCCAGGGGCTTCAAGAGCTGCCATCAGGACAGAGGCGCAGGTGCAGGCCACAAAAGCCATCACATAGGAGCCAGGGAGGGGGCACAAAGGGACAGTTGAAGAATCATGTGGTCATCTATTGTAGCTTTTGTAGATGAAAGGATTCTCCAAACTGGATGCAAGTGGTAAATCAGGAGAGAGAGGGGTGTCTAAGAAAGGGCCAGCTTCTATTGAGAGAGGGGAACCCCAAGTCCAGCTCTCAGGGACAGCCTTGGTGGGGGAAGGGAACAGAGGCAGAGAAGATGGCTATAGATGTGGCTTTGGGCTGCTGCGTGGAGAGGGGTACAACTGGAGAGTCCTGTGTGCCCAGGAGAGAAAGGGAGTGGCCCCAAGTTGTACTTGTTAGCTTGGTTTGTTTTCTTGACACAGGATTTCACCATGTAGTCCATGTTAGCCTTGAACTCAGTATTTACCCCAGGTTGGCATATAACTTGCCACTGACCCTCCTGCCTCTGCCTCCTGAGTGCTGGGATTAGAGGTGATGCTTTCCAGGCTGAGTTGCTGATGTCCCAGTGTGGTGGAAGCAGCATGAGGGAAGCCAGACACCGGAGACACCGGAGCAAGAGAGGAAGACAGAGGCCCTGTATGGAGGACAGCCAGCCCGGGTCAGGCACCGGGCCCCTCAGGGGATGCCAGTGTGGCCCCAGAGCAGTGGGAGCCCAGCCCTCGCCCAGCATCTGGGTAGGGCACCATCACCCTGGAACTTACTTGAGCGATAAGACAGACCCTGGCCTGACCAAGTACGTGTTCAACCACCTGGACAGATGGTAGCTCAGAACAGAAACTGAGGTCAAGGGCAGGAAAGGAATCTCATTTCTCACCATGTGCCTGGATGGGTTATGTTTACCACTACCAGGAATAGGAACTATAGAGAGGGTCCTGGGGAAGCTGTGTCCCTACATATAGACGCTGCAGGGGACAGGTGTTTATAATGTCTATTTTAGCTCAGCATAGCTACTGTTTTGTCGAAATTTTCTTTTTTTGCTTGTATAAAAATGGAATTACTCTGCATACAGGAGGACTGAGTGTACTGACAGAAAGACAGATTACTTAAGTAAATGCCAAGTCCCCAAGGCAGAGAATACACACACAGACATCACTGGTTGTATATGAGTATCTGCAGCTGTGACATTACAACCTGTGTGCCATCAGTACTTAGAATGACATAGGCACACACACACGCACACGCACGCGCACACGCACACGCACACGCACACGCACACGCACACGCAGCTCTAGCGGCGTTCCTCTTTTTCTTCCTTCTTTCTTCGTGCTGCAATGAGCTAGAAGCACAAAAATCTAAAGAAATATATGCTCTGAATTGAGTGTGTGTGTGTGTGTGCGTGCGCACGTATGTGTGTGTGTGTGTGTGTGCGCGTGTGCGCGCGCACGCGTCTCCTTTCTCACCCAGGCCTCAGAGCTACAGCCTCCCTCCTGGAGCTTTCCTTGTCATTTCAAAGTCCCCTTCACAAGTTCGACACTGGCAGGGAGGACAATGAAAAGTCAGCTCAGACTGAAAAAGTACAGGAAGGCTGTCACTGACTTTGGGCTACTCTGGGAGGGTAAATGGACTAAAAAATGCAATTTTAGATTAAATAGGTGCTTTATGTGTAACACAATGCTGATTTTGTTTCCACAGGTGGAGGCAGAATTATGCACAGCCCGTGTGTGTGTTTGTGTGTGTGTGTGTGTGTGTGTGTCTGAGAACGGGAAAGAGAGAGAGAAAGAGAGGGAAACAAGAATGTGCGAAAAATATGAGGATGAGTATTAATGTAAGTTGGCTGCCCAGGAAAAACTTGGTAATATCTTTGCTTTTCAACTTTCCTTAGTCTTGAAATAACAGTTCTCGGTAAAGCCTTCAGTAGCTCAGCTGGTAGAGGAGAGGACTGTACTGGAATAATGGTTCCCCCTCCCTCCCCCAACCTGTGTGAGCCCTTGTCAGCTCCTCTCTGAAACTCCCTGCCCCCCCCCCCCGTCGTGGTGACATCACTCATCAGCTCTTCTCTCACCTGCTCCACCCCACACAGCCTTTCTTGCCTTTGCCTGGGAGGGACAGGATAGGGAAATCTGGTGTTCATAAGCAGAACGACAGTAGTCTTCTACCGTTTCACCGCTAGTATCCCCTCTAGCTCATCAGAAAACAAGTATAAAGCTTACAAGACTGTGCGCAGTTACCTCCAGGATTCTTCCCCATGTGTCACCGGCCCAAAGGTCCCTTGAGCGATGTGTTAAAGGGACACAAATCACCAGCGTCCCTAAGATAGAAGGGGCAGGCTGGCCCCAAACAAGCTAAGGGATAAGGGGTGTTGGTTTTCCCCTTCCTTCCTAGATTCTACCTTTTAAATCCTTTCAGCAACTCCTCAACAACCCCAAATCTAGGATCTAGGATTTTCTACCACATTCCATTGATCAGAAGAGGGCCCAGATGAACTTATTTATACTAATAATTTAGTGCATCTGGAGTTAAAAAAACAAAAAAAAGAAAGATACTTTTTAGTTGTTGTCTAGGAGAGGAGCATAGGCATTCTCTTTCATATTGCTCATGAGAAGGAATTCTTTATATAAGTCTTAAAAATCTGCATCCCCACCAACTCAGCAATTCCTTTTCTAAGACTTTACTTTAATGAAATAATTGGAGAAATGCGCAAAAATGTATGAACCTGAATGTTCACTATAGTATAATTTATAATGAACTTGTGTTAGCTTCTGTTACTATAACGAATACCTAACCAAAGATAATCAGTGCAAAAAAAGAAAGCTATTTTGATGTATGATTTCAGAGGTTTCAGTCCATGGTTAATTGGTCCTGTTGCTTTTAGGCCTGTGGTGAGGTAGGACATCATGGCGGGGGCACATGATTGAGGAAACTGCTCACTTTAAAAATCAAAGAGAGAGAGATAGGGGCCAAGGTCCCAGTATCCCCTTCAAAGCTATGCCCCTAGTGATCTTACTTCTTCTACTAGGCCCCTCATCCTAAAGGTGCCACCACCTCCCATACCACAGACTGGAGACTAAACCTTCAACATACAAGTCTTTGGGGAGAATTTTCCAAACCATAGCAGTCCACAAACTAACACTAACACAAAGTTCTATAAAAATAGGACACACTCAGATTCTGTAGAGAGAAGAAACAGAAGCCAAGACAAGCCAACTTATGAGAAAAGAGGAGCTAGTGACATAAACATAAGCACATCTCGTGCTACTGAGCGTGGGAACCACATTGAGCAAGCCTGGTCTTTGACATCTGCAGCCAGGTGTATAATTGTAAATTTGAACATTATCTACCCAGTGACCACGCAGTCAAACATGCATCTGATCTCTCATCTTGACAACCGTAACTTAAAAACAATCTAGAGTACCCAACTACTCAGAAATGTCCAAAATGCAGCCCAAGCTCCGGTCCTGGCCCTGTCCAGTGCTCCTTCTGTCCTCACCTCCACACTTGTGCATTCACCAGCTCATCCAGTCAAGCCCCTCCCCACCCGTGAACAGCTACCTTGCCTACCCTGAGGGGACCAACCAAGGCAGGTACCCAAATAGCCCTCTGGTAGGCTCTGGGCTCTTGGCCTGGGATGCAGGAACCCTGACTGCCAGAATGTTGTCCGAAGGGGCAGACGTGGACTTCATACGCACACACCTTAGCTCCTGTGGGAGGGCTTGGATCAAAGAGAGGGGAAGCAGAGACTCTATGTGGGGGTCTCAACGTAGTGGTCACTTCTTGCCCAAATCCCAGAGAAATAATGCAACCTCACCCAGGAACAGACCTGTATTAATTTCCTGTGGCTGTCATAATTAAGTACCACAAACTGGCCAAAGAAGAGGAGACAGGAGAGGAGGAGAGGGAGAAGAGAGGAAGGGGGAAGGGAGGGGAAAGGAATGTAACGAGATGGAAGGGAAGAGAAGGGAAGGGACAGGAGGGGAGAAGAAGACGGGAAGGGAAGAGGAGAGGAGGGAAGAAATAGATGAAATTTGCTCTCTTACATTTCTAGGAGGCCATGGGAGGCCACAAATTCAGGGAGGGCAGAGCCATGGAGGGCCTCAGAGGGCATGGCCACGCCCCTCTGCAGGGCCATGCTCCCTCCGGAGGCTCTAGGGCAGAGTCCTTGCTTCTTCCGGCTTCTGATGGCCCCTCTATCGTTTGCATGCTCACACGGCCTCCCCCTCCCTCCAGTAATGGGCACTGAACACAGGGCCATCCCACTGAGCTACATCCCCAGACCTTTTGCTTTTAGTTTGAAACAAGTCCCACTAAGTCATTAAATTGCCTAGGCTGAGCTCAAACCTGTGATCCTCTTGCTTCAGCCTTCCGGAGTAATAGGATTGCAGGTGTGCACCACCACACCACACGCCTCCTTCTATTCAGGTGTTCTCTTCCTAGAGGGATGTTAGTCTTTGGAGTTAATGATCACTTGAAATCCAGAATAATCTCATCTTGAGATCTTTAATTACAAAGGGGGATTACAATGTATGATGAGTGCTTACATTTTAAAGATTTATTACAGTAAAGGACACATTGCCATGAGCCCCCTGGCTTTGAGCAGACTTATCTCATCATTCTAACACTTTTGGAAGCAGTTCTGGAAGTTCTGTTTCATGAGTGTCTTTGTGAGTTTTGATTTAAAAAAAAAATACAGCAAATTCTGCTGCTGAGTGCCATCCAATGGAAAGTCAGGCTCCTAAAAACAATGTAATGTGTCCTAATCTGTCTTATTCACCACATCTGGCACCATGAGACTTCTGGATACTCCTCAAAGTCAAAGTGACCATGAAAGGTAAATGTTTTGAATGGACTCAGGATGTCAAAAAAGCTATGATGGTGGAACTAAAGACATGAAGGAGGACTTTCAGAACTGCTAAAGAGTGTCAAGAATGACATTGTCCCAAGCAAGGGAGAATGTTTTAAGGGGGGTTGATGGCAATGTGGGGTTTTTTGGTACTGGGAATCAAACTCAGGACCTTGCACTTGCCAGGCAGTTGCTTGGGCCACCGAGCTATATCCTTGGCCAGGCAGTGAGTGTTTTTATTGTAATAAATTTTTTAAAATGTAAACATTCACTGTAGTTTTTGCTCATGCCTCATGCATCCATAAATATTCTCTTTCAAATAAGGCCACATCCTGAAATTCTAGGTGGGTATGAATTTGGGGGAACACCATTCAACCCAGTGCATCACTGAAACTCTCTTTTTCCTTTAGCTGTGCTTAGGATCCAGCACAGGATCTTGTGCATGCTGAGCATATGCTAGAACACTGAGGCATATCCTTGACTCACAACTGAAACTAGAAAATGAAAAATCACAGGTAATCTAGAGAGTTTCTTTCTTTCTGCCTCTTGTCTTATTTCTCGCAGATAATTTACGCCCTTCCTCTGAGTCTTCGCCAACCGTTTGCTTTTATTTGTTCTTCACTGTGAAAATATGACTTATTGCTTCCAAAAAATGCTTATAACCCTGCCAGACAGAGTGAGTCTGTGGGTCCCTTTTCCCATTTTCTGGGAGAGAGATTCTTCCTAGCTGAACTTAGGTCTTGGGTCTCCTCTAGCATAATAAATTTTGATCACAGGAACAGAGCCATAGCAATGTCAGAGCTTTGGAGCAGAGGCAGTTAATTTTCTTTTTGGCTTTGTGGACTAAATGGACAATCCAAAGAGTGTCTAAGAAACATTTCAACATCTAGTCTACACAGATATAAATGAGAAATAAACAAAGAGCGAGGAAAGTAGAGTGCTATTAATAAGTGCAGAAGGAGTCATGCAATTAGAAAACTATCATTTGACAAACATCTGGTGCCAGTACTCAGGTAAGACTCACTGATGGATGCTAAAGGTAGTCAGTGAGAGTTTGACAACAAACAGGTAACTTTAACGTGTCTTACTAGGAGGTTATTAATGACAAAGGAGGAAAGAGTAACTTTAGAGTGTAGAAGCTTTGCAGATTGAAATGTAACTAAATGATCAAGTTAACTTTATCCCTGACCCACAGATCTGCATCCCACTCCTCCAGGCACAGTGCCTGGGCAGAGCACATCACGTCTCTGAAATTCCTGTCCAAAGTGCCTCATCCGAATCAAATCATGGCGAATCCTGCTCGAGGGGCCATCTATAAAAGATTCAAGTTCACAAAAGACAATGAGGGACTCCAGAGTGATCCCAGTTTAAAGGAAACTAAAGAGATGAAAGAAGTACAACACGTGCTCTAGACTGCATACTTTATTTTGCTATAAAGGATAAGATTAGGATAATTAAAGAATTTTGGCCAAGACCTATAAATTAGATAATATCATCGGTAGGACTTAGCAGTAAGAGGACATAATGCCTGCAACTTAACCTCAAATGGTTCACAAAAGAAAATTTCATATCTTATTAGATATAATATTGAAACCATATATAATCAGAGAGAGAGGGAGAGAGAGAGAAAGAATGTTATAAGGCACATTTTTTCTAAGTTGTCATATCGTAACACTTGAAGAGTCGCATGGAGTTATTATGAGGATTTTTTGTTTGTTTCTATTGCAACTTTTCTCTGAGTTTGGAATTATTTGCAAATAAGTCAATAAGTCAATCATATTCCTTAGGACCAAAGAGTAGTGGTGAGTTTTTGTTCTGTTTGTGCTTTGACCAGCTGGTACCCTATCATCATGTTCCAGCTAAATGTCCACTTAGGTCTGTTGTGAAGTTCCCTCAGTTCACTTCCCAAGTCCTGCTTCTTCTTTTTAGCTTCTTGGCATCTGTCTGTGCTGGCCTTGTCCCTCTGTGGCGGTGGGGATGATCACCAAGGACACAGCTGTGACTGGTATCCATGGGGCTCGAGTGTCTGCAGTACTGGCACAGGATGCCAGGCTGTGTCCTCGTATCTCCTGAGCAGCTCGGTGACAAAAGGGCTGCCTTGGACTGGCAGACGGAGGATCAGCTCTGCTCCCTTCCAGGAAGTCACAGTCAGAAGGAAAGATGAAGGTGGGGAACCAGAGGTCCTGAGCAGTCTTAACCTTCATAGACACTTTTATGTCTCACCCTCGACCTTTGTAATCCGATATAACAATGCCTGGCTTCCCTGGCACTTCTGAGAATTAATATTTTTCTACTAAGATCCTTCCTCTGCCCTCACATGTGCATACATGTATGAACAAACATGCTCACATTCACACGGGCACACATGTAGTCTATGCTTACTGAGAGCATCTTCCTACACAGGGCTCCCCCTAGGCCCCTTCTCAGGCCTAGCTTTCCCCATACCTGGACACTGGCCCTCAGCAGTTAAGTGTGACATCTGTGCAGCCACCAGTGAGGAGCGCTGGGCAGGGCCCCAGGTGTGAGCAAGGCCATGCTGGCTTGCAGGAAATTATAAGCACCCAGCATAAGATATCCACGCCTGCTTCTGTCAGACACATCATAAAACCCCGGGACTCATGCTGATGGTAAATGTTCTTAGCAGCTCACTCTCTCTCCTTGGGGGGTTTCACTAGGGCATTCATGGAGGGTTGGAAAAAATACATATTGATGTCTCTAAAGAGAAATAAAGGAAACACTTCGGACACAATAGCAGACTGTGTGGTCATCAGGCTGCTGGTGGACACATTTAATTTGGGCAGTGATGCAGAACTGTCAGGGGCCAACCCTCCCGTACTCAATGCTCAGCCCTCAGAGGGGACCCCAGCGAGTCACTGTCTGGAACGAGGTTTCATGTGAGGCTGAGCTGGCAGGCGAGGATGAGAGACTGTCATGTCTGGGGGCCAGCTCAGCCACGAGGTGAAGGCTGCTGCCTGCTAGTGACTTCATCTTTTTTTCCATAGTACTAGAGATTAACCTAGGGCTTTTGCACTGAGCTACAGCCCCAGCCTTTTAAAAAGATTTCTCCTTTTGAGCCAGGCTCTTTCTAAGTCAGTTAGTTGCTCAGGCTAGGCTTGAACTTGCAGTCCTCCTGTCTCAATCTACCAGAGTGCTAGGATCATAGGCATGCATCCTACTATGACATGATCTATGGCACTAACATGTGGGGGACAGTACTGCCATGGTGAGGGTAGGGAGTGGGAGGAAGATGTGGCGGTGGGCAGAGAAGTCACGAGAATTTGCCTGGGCAAATTTATTTGGGAGAGATCTTCAAAGAAAATTGTTCTCCTTCAAACACTGAGCTCGCTTAGAGCAGTGAGTGACTAACCAGCAGGGTCCTCTGACAGGAAGACGGTGAGGAATGGTGACAAACACCCCCTTCAAAGGAAACCAATTGCAGCTTGAATGAAGAAATGCTGTGCTTGGCAGCAGGGAAAGACTTTAGTTCTCCTCAAGAACTACAGGGAGGGGCTCACTACTGACAAAGCAATGTGACTCACTGCATCGTGTGCTAGGGCTGTCCAGATCTTTGCTTCATTCCAGTTTGTGCAGATTTCTTTCAAGTCAAACTCAGCCAAATGGCTGAGGTGCGTACCTGAGCCAAGGATACCATAAAATACTGTCTTGGTGCCAACAACGAAGGGTTCCTTTGCAACCCCATTGGGAATGCTGGGAAAAGATGGATCCTTTTGTGACAAAACTAGGAACCTGCTGCTGCAGTGAGCTACTAAGCCAGATTTCCTTCTCAGAGATCTGGACCCAAAGGTCTCCCCAGTGAGCAGTGTAGTTAACCTAAGCAGAAAAGTCATACATTTGCTCAAACTGCAGAATCTCAAAAATAAAACAAAACAAACTGAATATGATGTGAGTTCTTTAACTCAAAAACGATGCTTCACTGTGTTCAAATCATTGGTCAGATGTCTCTTCAACTCATCCTCATGATAACCTGTAACAAATGTTTATTGTCGCTCAACAAATATTTCTGAGGACCTTGTAGACTTTGTAACTAAGGGAGAAACCTGGGACAGCGTAGCTGGGAGAGGTATGGGTGCTGCCTTCATAAATTCAGGCTGTCCTGCAAGACAACAGTAATGATAGTGCTAATGAATCCCGAGGTGGAAGTAGGTAGCAAAACAATTTCTTTCCTCCATTTCCCCAGGAGAAAATTGAAGCTCACTAAGGATAATTCCTCATGCCCAGGCCTGAAGAAAAGAGCTACTGCTGCCTCTCCTATTATGTCTATTTCTTAGGGCAAATAGCTTCAATTTGATTATTTATTAGATAACATTTCCTTGTCACAAAAAAATGTGAGTTTAAGTGAAAATTTGTGGTATAAAAATAACTAATATTATAAAAATTTATGAAATCTAGAAAATTTCCTCTATTTAGGGGGCCCATTTTTGTTGTCCCGGTAATTTCTGATAAAATATCACAGTTCTCATTTCCATTATATGTAATTGCACTAAAACATGAGTAAATGGAACTTTTCAAACCTCTCCTTCTCTCCAACATGCTGCCTACGCCCAAAATGTCCTTACAAAAGATTTCCCAAGATTAGATTACTTTTCTTCCATCTAGTTCTTCTGCGCCGAACACAATGCTTGTCATATAGTTGCTTAATATATGTCGGGTAAATAAACAATGTGTTTCAGTATTGCTTTAAAGTTTCAGTGTTGTTCTGTCTTTCAGATGGAACATGGGCTTCAATTACCCAAAATGCCCTGATTATTAACTTGAACCTATACAACCTATGAAATCCAATGTCAAGGTGAACACACTTAATCTTATATAAGAAAATTTCAATTAGCTAAGTTAATTAAGGAAGGCTGATTCTCAAATAATTCTACAAATTAATAGTACCAGAATTATGATAATAGGATATCTCAAAAAAATCTTTCCCTAAAGGGCTGGTTCCATTGAGAATGAGCTGAAGATATGTAAACATATTTGGAATCATCTGGAGGCATATTTCAATGTGCCTGTGACTTTGACATGGATATAATTTCCGCTAGGCTGACCATAACATTGAGATATATAGTCAATATTTTCCGTGTTGACACAGTTACAATCTGCACATTTCTTGGTTTTGTTGGGGTAAATAAAGACTTGGGGGGAAAGACAGCAGCCCAGTAAATAGAAGTCCTGAATGTAAAGAGCCCCGACAGAAACTGGGCAAGGTCACTGAGCAGAAGGACAGCAAATATGTTTGGTGGACTGTTCAAGAAGTTCTGCACTTCCGAGCCGCCTCATGGTTGTGTAGTGAATGCTTCTGCTTGCACATGGAGATCTCTGTCATCTTCAGGCGGCTTTGGTCTATGCCAGTGGCGTGATCCTCTTTTTATCAGTGTCCCAGTTCACGCTGTAGGTTTCGGCACTTGGAAATCGAGAGGAGGAAGGGATCAAGAGCTGGTAGACAGTAATTGACCAGCTCTTGCAGCATCAAACAGTAATTGCTCCCACACCTGGACCTCTTCTCCCCACAGATGAATGGTAACCGCTATGGTTTATTTATTGTTTTTTTATTTTAAAAGTAAAAGAACAAAAACATTAATAAACAAACAGCCATTTATAAAGTAGGAATTAACAATGGTTGTTGTATTACACATTGATAACTTCAAAGTGCTCACTTAAGAAAACAAAAATAGACATGCAACATTAATTAAATAACTAATCATTAGTGTTCCTTGCAATAAAGTAATGAAGTCAGTAGTACAACTATGTTAGCTATCCTGCATATACATACATACATAATTATCCCTTTCTTCCTTTTCTTTTTCTCCTCATCCCAGTTGCTCTTTACTTTTGAGCAGTTTCCTTTCATTTCACAAAGTTTATCATACCTCCTAATTTATGTTCACACTTTCAGGTTCTTACACTAGTGATACAACACATTGCTTACACATACACATCTGATTTATTTTACTTATGAGTATGGTCTCTAGTTGTGACGATTTACCTATACAAGCCTCAGGCTTGTCTTTCTTTATAGTTGAATAATATTCCATTATATAAAAATACCACAACTTTTTTATCCAGTCCTCAGTGCATGTGCTTAGACATTTGGGTTGCTTCCACAATTTAGCTATTACAAATTGCGCTACTATAAACATGGGTGCACATATATTGCTGTGATACGATGTTTTCAGATCTTCTAGGAAAATGCCGAGAAGGTGAATAGCTGGGTTGAATGGGACTTCTAGACCTAGTTTGCTGAGGAATCTCCAAACTGATTTCCAAAGTGTTTTCACCAGTCTGCATTCCTACCAGCAGTGGAGAAGAGTTCCTATTTCTCCACAGACTCACCAGCACTTGTTATTGGCTGATTTCTTAATGCTAGCCATTCTTACTGGGGTGAGATGAAATCTCAGTGTTGTTTTAATTTGCACCTCTCAGGTGACTAATGATATTGAACATTTTGTCATGTATTTATTTGCCATTTGTATTTCTTTATCTGAGAAGTGTGTATTCATCTCAGATGCCCATTTTAAAATTGGGTTTTTGAATTTGGGGAGGTTGATGTTTTTTAATTCTTTATATGTTCTAGATAGAAGACCTTTGTACAAGGGACAGCCAGCTAAGATTTTTTTCTCAGTTTGTGGGTTTTCTTTTTACTCTTTTGGTGATTTCTTTAGATGTGTAGAAACTTTTCAGTAGGATGAGATCCCAGTTGTTGATTCTTTGAAGTATTTCACAGGCGGTTAGGTTTTTATTCATGAACTGTCTGCCTACCCCTGTGTCTTCAAGATTTTTACCTACTTTCTCTTCCAGATTTAGTGTTTCTGTTTTAATATTGAGATCTGTGATTCATTTTGACTTGAGTTTGGTGCGTGGTGATAGACTTGGGTCTATTTTTAGTCTTTGGCAGGTGGCAAACCAACTTCTCCAGCACCATTTATTAAAGAGGCTGTCATTCTTCCAGTGAGTTTGTTTGGCCCCTTTATCAAAGATTAGGTGACTGAGTGTGTTTATGGTTGTGTGTGTGTCTTCCAGTCTGTTCCATTGATCTTATGGTTTGTTTTTCAGCCAGTACCATGTTGATTTTATTACAGTAGCTTTGTGGTATAATTTCAGATTCCACCTGACTTGTCCTTGTTGCCCAGGACCTTGGTTTTGCTATTCTGTGTCTCTTCTTGTTCCAGATGAGTTTAAGGAATATTTACTCTGGATTCGTGAGGTAAGCTAACAGTAGTTTAATGGGAATTGCACTGAATTTGTACCACAACTTTGGTAGTATGGCCATTTTCACAATGTTGGTTCTTCCTACCCATGAGTAAGGTGTATTTTTCCATTTATTGAAATCCTCTTCAATCTCTCTTTTCAGAGCACTGTAGTCTTCGTTGACTAGATCTTTTACTTCTTTTGTTAGATTGATTCCTAAATATTTTAATTTTTTGGATGCTATTGTGAAAGGTATGGTTTCCTTAATTTCTGTCTCAATCTGTTTGTTGCTTGCATATAGAATATTATTGATTTTTGAGAGTTGACTTGTATCCAGCTACACTACTGAATTTGTTGATTAATTCATTCAGTCTTCTTGTGGAATTTTTGGGGTGTTCCATGTAAAGTATCATGTCATCTGCAAATAGTGATAGATTTACTTCTTTGTTTCCTATCCTTATTCCTTTTACTTCTCTCTCTTGTCTGATTGCTCTGGCTAATGCTTCCAGCACTATGTTGAAAAGGAGTGGTGACAATGGACATCCTTGTCTTGTTCCTGATTTTAAAGTAAAACCTTTCACTTTTCATCCATTTAGTATGATGTTGGCTGTTGGTTTGTCATAGATGGCATTTATCAGGTCGAGGTAAAGACCATCTATTCCTATTTTCTGTAGTTTTTATTGTGAATGCATGTTGGACTTTGTCAAAAGCTTTTTCCACATCTATTAAGATGATCATGTGGTTTTTGTCTTTGGCTCTATTGCAATTGCGTATATTGAACCATCCCTGGATTCCTGGAATGAATCCAACTTGGTCATGGTGTATAATTTTCTTTATGATTTGCTGCTTTCTATTTGCTAGTATTTTATTGAGTATCTTTGTATCTATGTTCATTAGGGAGATTGGTCTGTAGTTCTCTTTCTTGCTTGGGTCTTTCTCAAGTTTTGCTATCAGTATAATACTTGCCTCCAGAAATGAGTTAGGGAGAATTTCTTTCTTTTCAATTTCATTGAAGAGTTTGAGGAGTGTTGGCATTAAATCTTCTCTGAATGTTTCATAGAATTCTGCTGTGAATCCATCAGGGCCTGGGCTTTTCTTTGTCAGTAATTTTTAATTACATTTTCAATCTCATTAATTGATATTGGGTTGTTCAGGATTTTTATGTCTTCCTCATTCAACTTTGGTAACTCATACATATCTAGGAATCTGCCCATTTCTTCTGAGTTTTCTACCCTATAGGAGTAAAGAATTTCAACATAGGTATTAATGATCTTTTGAATTTTTGTGGGATCTGTAGTGATTTTTATCCTTTTCATTCCTTATTGCATGAATTTGAGTTTTTTCCTTTCTTTTTTGATGAGGTTGGCCAGAGGTTTATCAACTTTATTTATCCTTTCAGAGCACCAACTCTTTGATTCATTTATTTTTTGTAGTTTTTCTTCATCTCAATTGCATTAATTTCTGCCCTGATCTTTATAATCTCCTCCTTTCTTTGGGCTTTGGGCTGGACTTGTTCTTATTTTTCTAAAAGTTTGAGATGCAGCTTTAGGCTATTTATTTGTTCTCTCTCTTTTCCTCATGTGTGAGTTTACCACTATAAATTTCCTTTTGAGAACTACCTTCATTGCATCCCATTTTTGTTCGTTGGTAGGTAATTTTTAATTTCTTCTGTGACCTTTGGTTGTTCAGGAGGTTGCTGTCTAATTTCTAAGTTTTTATGGAGTTTGGGGAGTTCCTTTTGACATTAATTTCCAATTTCATTTCACTGTGGTCAGATAATATGCATGGGATAATTTCAGTTCTTTTGCATTTAGGTGGGTATGCTCTATGGGCTAGAATATGGTCTATTTTAGAAAAAGTCCCATATGCAGCTGAGAAAAATGTGTATTCTGATGTTGTGGGATGGAATACTCTGCATACATCTGCTAAGTCTATTTGTTCACAGATTTGGTTCAGGTCTGTTTTTTGTTTGCTGATTTTTGGTCTAGTTGACCTGTCTCTTTGCATCAAAGGGGTGTTTAGGTCCCCTACTACAATAGTGTTATTGATTATTTGGTTTTTCATGTCTGTTAAGATTTGACTTATACAATTTGGTGCTCCAGTATTTGGTGCATACATGTTTAGGATTGTTATCTCTTCCTCCTGCAGTTTTCCCCTAACAAGTATGTAGTGACCTTCTTTATCTCTTTTGATTCTTCTCAGTTTGAAGTTTACATTGTCTGCAGATGTAATAGCTACTCCTGCTCTTTTCTGGGTTCCTGTTGCATGGGCATTGTTTTCCATCCTTTGACTTTCAGTCTATGGTTTTCCTTTTAAGTAAATTGTGTTTCCTGTATACAGCATATCATTGGATTTTGTTTCTTAATCCACTCTGCCAGTTTGTTTGTTTTGACTGGTGAATTGAGGCCATTTACATTTATGGTTATAACCGATGTGTATTGGCTTATCCTTGTCATGCTATTTAATTGCTGTTGGTTTCCTGCTTTTGCTCTCTGTTTAATTGCTTGCTCTGCTTTAGGGTTCCTTTCTATTGTTGTTCTTGAGATGGTGGTCTCTTTTTTCTCTGTCTAGAATATCTTTTAGTACTTTTTGTAAGGTTGGTTTAGCACTCATGAAGTTCTTCAGTTGCTCTTTGTCATGGAAATATTTTATTTCTCCATTGAATTTGAAGGATAGTTTTTCAGTGTTCATCAGTCTGGGTTTGAAGCTGTTTTGTCTCAGAATCTGTAATACCTCACTCCAAGGTCTTCTTGATTGCATGGTTTGTGTGAGAAGTCTGCTGTGATTCAGATGGGCTTTCCTTTATAGGTGATTAGTTTCTTTTCTCTAGCAGCTTTTAATATTCTGTTCTTTTGCTGGATATCTGAGATCCTGATTATTATATGTCTGGGTGTGGTTTTATTTTGGTTATCGCTAGTTGGAATTCTATATGTCTTATTTACTTATATATCAGAATCTGTTTCTATGCTTTGGAAATTTTCAGCTATTATTTCTGCAAATATTCTTTTTATGTCATTTGTGCTGCCTCCTGCTGTTTCATTGACTCCTATTACTTGGACATTATTTCTCTTTGTCTCGTCTTGCAGCTGTTGGATTGATTTTTCCTGGATCCTTGTGGATTTTAAGAGATCCTTTCATTACCACTAGCTACCATGCTGTCTTTGAGATCTGAAATTCTATCTTTGGATTCATTCAAGCAGATTTTCAAACTTTCAATGGAAGTTTTGATTTCCTGGAAATCTCTTTGAGCCTGTTTCATGCATTCTAATTCATTCCTATATTGCTCATATAATGTTTCCATCTGTTGCCTATGTTCATCTACTCCATTATCTGTTTCTTCTCTAGATGTGAGGAGCATTTCTTTCATTTTTATTGTCATTTCACTTTCTTGCCTGAGAGATTATGTCTGATCTGATCTCTTCTATGGCCTGATGGAGTTGTTTCTTTACTACTGATGTGATCAATTCAAAGATTTCAGGTATGTGGCTTCCAAGTTCTCCTATGTCAGTGTCTCCTGGACTTGTTCTGGGTGGAGTTGAGTTCTGAGACTGCATTTTGCTCCTATGTCTTGTCATTTTGGATGTCAGAGGAAAAGTGCTGAGCTACAAGCTACCCAGGCAGCTCACTGAAGGACTCTAGGGACCCTAGTTTACCTGGATATCAAACTTATCCCAATATGGAGGTGCCGCTTCCCCAGGTGGAGCATCTTCTCTGTCTCAAAGGCGCAGGGTGGTGTACACAAGCAGACCTCACCCACCAATGGAGAGTTCCACAGAGAGTGGGGCTGCTCCTGCACAGCAGGCCTCACCTGCCAATGGAGAGATCTACAGAGATTGCTATGGTTTAAATATGTTGCCCCAGAAGTTTATGTGTTGGAAATTTAATCCTCAAATTCTTATGTAAATGATGTTTAGAGATGTTGAAAAGTAATTAAAACTAAATGATATCATGAGTATGGGGTCCCCATGATGGAACTAGAGTCTTTGTAAGAAGAGAGGAGGTACAAACCTGTAATCCCAGCACACTGATAGGCTGAGACAAGAGGATAGGCAAGTTCCAGCCCAATCTTGGCAATTTAGGGAGACCTTATCTCAAAATAAAAAAAATAAGAAAGGACTCAGGATATATCTTGATTGGAAGACCCTAGGCTCCATGCTTTTAAAAGAGGTGAAGTTAGACCTAAGCTAGCAGCTGTCACTGTGATGTCCTCTGCTATGTTATTATATAGCAAAGAGGCCCTACCCAGATGCCCAAGTCATGTTCTTGGGCTTTCCAGTCTCCAAAGTTGTGAGCCAAATAAAGTTCTATTCTGCATACATTACCCATCTCAGGTATTTGGTTATAGCAATAACAATAAAAATCAGACTAAGACAACAGCTTAAGACCTACGACAAAGTTGAAACAGCATGTTGTGCGTTCTTTCTAAATTCAAGAATGGATTTCACCCCTAGAGAGGATAGTTTGATGAATGATTGTTCAGATTCATTGAAAATGACACACTGTAACTGCACAATGACCTTGTCTTCCTCTTTTATTTATTGCCCAGTAAACTGAACGTTCATGGGAAAGAATTTTTAGGTGCCTTCATATTTGTCTTTGGAATACATTCTTCTGCATATGGTAGCACACAGGATCTGCATAAAGGCTTAGAGCCAGAGACCACTTAGTGCAATTCCACTGTTAAAAATATGAGAAAACTGAGGGACAAATATGAGGAATTCAAGAACTTAAGTAACTTGTTAAAGGCCATCAGATTAGTAAGCAGCCAAAGTTAAATCCAAAACTCAAGATTCCCAGTATTTTACACATATTTTCTCAAGCACATGCAGACCTTACAAATCAGATTCCTTCCACCCTCCCAAAGCTATTTTTAATTTGAGTATCTTTTTTGCCCCTGGAACTAATTACAAACTTATAGCTTAGGCACTGAGCCAAGCCCAACTATTAGCACTTCAGGCTCCATTTGGATAAATATACAAGGTGGGGATTGTCTGGAGCTCTGTGCAGGCTCCTGAGGACCATGGGACAGTTACATGCACACGTGAGTGCAGAGTCAACATCTTGCCCGCTGCCCCCATTTTGAAAATATTACTTGGTTTATGTACTTAATTCAGGTAAGGTTTTGTTGGAAAATCAAAGCCCTGCTTTCAATCTCAATGCTGGGGGAAGAAAACCCAACAACTAAATAAATAAATAACCATATCATCATCTCCCACACCTTCTCCTGAATAGCAATGGAAAAAAATTTTATCTTAATTGTAAAATGATTTATAGTATAAAGTATGTTCATGACACTCCAGTAATTTTGGGCTTTCTTTTCCTCACACTCCATTCATTATTTACTGGTTTTCACTTACGAGCTTTCTTGCTTGTATGTTTAACGGTCAACAGGAATTGTAGATTATTTTATGGTTGTATGTGTTTCTGAAAGTCAAAACTTCACAGCAGAGCAATATTCTGATGCACAGAATTTATTAGTTTAGGCCACCAGCCTGGATCTTTCAAAAATAATACATCAGATAAAGCCACATCAGGATATTACTTTTGATAATAAATATACAGATTGCATGATCTCTATGCCCAATCTGCATACACAGAATATTCTGGCATCTCTGAAGCCTTCCATACCCCAACACAGTTTTTGACTGAAAAAAGAAAGGTCTTCATTTGGTGGAAGAGAAAAATGAGGAAATTGTTAAATTTAGAATTTAAGTGTGAATTCACATGAGCGATGAGTTGGTACTTGTATCTTACAAATAAATAATATACTCAAAATTGTCTGAAATTATCTTTCTTTCATAAGCATAGGATTTCGCCAGCTTGGCCTCAAGGCAAATAACCATGGGAAAGTTAATATGGAATGCACTTATTGGGCAATTCCTTTTAAGCAAGACAGCTAATTAGCTCTCTCCTAAGAGTTCTTTTTTAGAATGGAGCAAGCAAAAGAGTAGGGGATAGGAAGAATGAGATGGAGTGTCACTGGGAGGGTGGGGGAATTGGAGAGAGAGGCTGAAGAGCAACTGTACCTGTGTTGTCAATTAAAAAGAAGCATAAAGAGCCAAAATTTGCATCCTGAAGTCATTTTCTTTCTGACTTGCTTCAGTGCAAATAATCTAATACAAACAGTATATGCCATAGGCTTCTTAAAAGCAAAATTGCCTTATTCATTTTGATCTATGCAGTGACTTATGCAGAACCTGATACATTGCAATCACTCAAGTGTTTATTGCTTTTTAGTAAATAAATGTTTGACACACATATGTAAGTCTTTCTTTACCGGGGAACATGATTTCCTGTGCTTTAAGTTGATTCATTACATCATAGTACATATGCAATCAGATGCCCACTTCATCTAATATACATGCAACTGACCACAGTGAACCAAGAAATCAGCCTTCTCTGAATTCTGATACTCTTAGAAATTCAGATCAATATTTAACCAGCCCCCTGTGTGCCTTCATGGCACCCTGTGGCATCCTTGCTCTGCCTAACGTAACATTGAATGTATAAGTTGAACTCCTCTCTCAGTAATAGATGAAGTTAAAATTAGCACAAAAATGTTCTTCTTCTTTACTTACTGTATAACATAAAGCAAAACAAAAATGCAAAGATATTCTGAAACATTAAGTTTTTAGGGAGCTTTGACAAAAACATACTAATTATTCAATGAATTGGTGGTATTTTATGACTATGAGAGCATAGAGTTGTATCAGAGGTTCTTTAAACCAAAAACAAAAAACGTATACACTTTTTTATGTTTGTTGTTGTTGTTAATAGTTATGGTATTTCCTAATCCATGGCATTTCTATTTACAGAAAGGGCTAAGTCAGGAAAGAAAAGATCAGCCACAAAAAAGCCTTATATTAGCCAAATGAACCAAATTAGGAGAGGAGAACACTATTTGCAATTTAACCAGCCAAGTTAAACATGACACGATTAAAGCCAGTCTTTGGGGACCAAGTTAGTAGTAATTGTGCCTTGTTTAACTTGGCCAATTAAAGGCCAAACTTTTCTAAATTGGCTATTTTCAGAGCAATCACACCTTTGCGCTCATAATTTTTTTCCACTTGCTATTTTTAATTTAGGTATTTGACTACTTAATGTATGTATATGTACACAGACCCATGCCTAAATATTTGCATGTAATAAAAAAATTAATATATTTTTGTATTGGGCAAAATAATTGATTTCTAATTAATATGCTGTTGGACTTGATTAGGATCGTAAATGGTTTTTTTCAATGTCTGTGACTTCCAACTTCTGGAGAAAGTCTCTAAGCTGAGCAAACAGTGCCTAGCTAATTTAAGATAAGAGTCCTAAAAAGTAACTATTATAACAATGGCAGAGAAAAGTCACCTAAGCAACTACAGCTTTGATGTCTGGCAATGGTAGGGAAGAAGACTAAACGTTCATTTTTCTACCAACATGGGTGCATCTTCACTTACTTAACCACCAAGAATGCTTAATGTTTAGTAAATACTTGTTCTGTGCAGAGAACTTTTTTGCCTACCCCATAGGTAATCCCAACCAAAGTGCCAGGTCTTATTCATGTCTAGTAAATATATGCTCTACAAAGTAAGCAAAAGACCCAAATTGCCCAAGGGAATAATCAAAAGGAACTGAAAGTTAGAATCAGCTACTCAATTTTCTATAGTAAAATCAACATAAGGAAGTGTTAGGACACCAAAAGAGAAAAGAGATTGGCTTACTGTGTGGCTGAAGTCTGATAGAGTTAACTGGAAAAGGTTTTCTGGGGAAACCCAGTAAAGCAAGAACAGGAAAAAAGGAGAAGTTACCTTGCAACCAAAGGAAGTGACTGTTAGCTTTGTAGAAAATAAGTAGGTCCTGTGAACTAAGGGAAATACAATTATCACTCAGCATCTGAGCAGGATTGGTTCCAAGACCAAAACTCAAAATTGCAACTGTTCAAGTGTCATATAAAACAGTATAGCATTTGTATATAACCCATATAATATGGTTTGTGTCTGCATGTCCCCCCAAATCCTTATGCAGTTATGGGGTGGTTTTTAGAGTTTATGAGTGATCCATGATCCAATGCTGGGATTATGGGTGTGAGAGCCATACCCACCCTAGGCCAGATAGTTTGTATATGTACGGGAGAGAAAGAGGCTGCTGGCTGCCATTCTTCCCTTTTGCTCTGGTTGTTTTTGCTGTGTTCTGTCACCATGGATGTTTGCCCTCTTCCATGTGCCACTCTGCCTTAGAACTAACCAAGTATGGACTGAAATCTCCAGAAACTGTAAGCTAAATAAACCTTTCCTTCCTTCATTTTGGGCATTGGGTATTTTGTCTCAGCATTGAGAAAAAAGTAACTACAACACCATACATATCCTCCCAATTACTTTAAATCATCTCTAGATTATTTATACCTAATACAACATAAATGCTTTGTAAATAGTTATTGCACTTTTTTTTTTAGGGAATCATGACAAGCAAAGAAGTTTATACTCATTCAGTAAAGACTAACTTTGTTTTTCAAATACTTTTAGTCTGTGCTTGGTTGAAGCCCTGGATTCAGAAACCATGGATATGGAAGGCTAAGTATATATTTTTCAATGCATCTAGGAACAAAGGACAGATGTGTTTTCACTAAAAGCACAGATCCAAATACATAGGCTACAGTCAACTTTAATTTTCAAGACCTAAGAATATTTCCTGCCTAACTGAGCAAACAGTTGTTTAAGAATTTCAATATCAGGTTGAAAGAAGATGGTTTACTTCACCATCGGGTTTTCTACACATGCATCCTATTCTTTGTGGACAAAAAAACTTTAGTCCTCAGAAGGGACTGATTACAAAGGGAAGCAGTCTAAGTGCAGAGTGAAAGAGTGACAGAAGGGAAATTAGATAAATTTTCCTCGGTCGTGGACACGTGGGCTTGCTGGGGCAGGGTAGTAGGACCACAAGGCCTCACCTGCTTCAAGATAAATCTCAGTGCTTTCTCCTTTTCCTTTTATTTCCTCTGGGGGTGGGTAGCATCATTCTCAAAATTAGATGTTGCTATCATTAGTCACATTTGGTTGGCTGATTTAGTGATGGCTGGCGTGAATGGATGCATTTCACTATAAAAGATGGACTTGTCCCTATTTGCTTCTTCCTTTCTCCTAGCTGACCTGATATCTCTTTCATTAAAAGCTCTAATGTTTTTCCCTGTGGACTAGGGTCCTGGCTGGCCTAAGGAATCCCAGAGTCAAAAACTAAGACTGGCTGCATTCCAGCCTGGAACCCAAGCTCTGTCTCACCCCTCGGCCTTTGCTGGGGATTTGGATTGGCCTGTCTTCTCTCCAGAGTGATACATTCTAGTATTTGCTAAGAAAACAATCACATCGATTCTAGACAGAGCTCACATAGACAGCATCTGGCCTAGCTCATATAGATGCACTGTGTTTCAGGGCTGAAGTCATAGCTAAAAATCAAAGCCCTAGTTGGCTTTGCAAGTGATATTTCAATGCTTACATGTCTTTGGGGGCCTTGAGAAAGAAATACGACTACTTGAAGATGGGATTTGCACATTCTAAAAATGTCATCTCCATATACTCAAATTAAATTGTGACAGTCATCTTTTAATGTCACCTCACTGTATCATGACCAACAAACATGGATTCTAGCATTTCTTCTACTCTTTTCAGTGTAAACTTAAGTACAGAGGATATTTTTCAAAAAGAATTTATTTTCAATGATATCATTCTTAGACTGATATCAAAAGACATGCTGGGCTGGGGATATAGCTCAGTGGAATAAGTGCCTACCTGGCAAGCACAAGGTCCTGAGTTCAATCCCCAGTTCTGCCAAAAAAAAAAAAAAAAGATATGCCACTTTGTTAATATTTATTTTAACAGAAATTTGTTGAATCCTGACTGTGCAATGTGCTAGCGGAAATGTTGAGGCTATGCAAATAGACAAGGCGTGATTTCTGCCTTCAGCCTAGGGAGGAGCTGATCCAAAACATTGGTTCCTAACTATAATGCTGAACAAATATATCTAGTGAGCTTCTGTCCTATCACATGAGACAGTCAACACAAGAGATAGTACAGAGAAGTAGGTCATGAGCTGGCAAAAAAAGAGATCTTTCTAAAGGAGAAATAACTTGGTAGCCAGGCTTGGTGGTTAATGCCAGTAATCTCAGTACTCTGGGAAGCTGAGGCAGGAGTATTTCAAGTTCAGGCCCAACTTGGGCAACTTAGCAAGTTAGTGAGATCCTTTCTCAAAAGTAAAAATAATTAAAAAGGGTTGGGGATAAAGCTCAGTGTAAAGATCCTGGATTCTGTCCCCAGTACCACACACGCATGCACACGTGCACACACACACACACCCCTTCATGACTAGAAAAGAGAAAAGCAGAGACAGATAATGGTAATAGCACATGGGGAAATGGTGACCAATGAGCAAAAGTTCTGCTCTTCTAACTTTTCCTCTCTATGAAGAACATGTATATAAGAACCATGTTCTTTTATTCCAACCCTTTGATATCCTAGGGCAGCAGAGGTGAACCTATGGCAGGTTTGCCACAGGGGGCATGCAGCACCCTCTCTGTCAGCACTCAAGCCAACTATATGAGCTGTATTTTACAAACCAAAACATCAGTATTCATGTTTAACTGCAATGCTAGCACTTTGATGAATAAATGGGTTTGGGGTTGCAGTTTGGGCACTTGGCCTCTAAAAGGTTCACCATCACTGTCCCAAGGCCTTGTCAGCCCTGGACACACTGCCTTTTGCAGGGTTAGTCAATTCCTAGGGATCCTTTTGTGTGTCAACTAACTACCCCAGGGTGCACACACCAACCACCTCTTACATCAAGCTCTTTACACGTTGGGCCACCTTCACCTTCCCTGACCACCTGAGAGCCAGGTTAACAGACAGCTAGGGACAGCTCCTATGCCCCAGAGACCCCAAATGCATTCAAGCTATTCAAGCCTGACACAGCCTACCAGGCTTTGCATATTTCCTCCTATGGAAAACACAAAAGTTTATCCCCACATTTCCACCACAGCTCCCTCTGCTTCCTGAGCATCTCTAGTGCTGCTTCTTTACTGTGCAGCCCACTTGTGGCAAGGTGTGCCTTTCTGCTGATGTCTGAATGTACAGCAGACTGTTTTTTCAGAAACAGTTGGCCTCACCATATCTGAATGATAATGAGGGTATATTCTAGAACAGTGAGCTATTTGTAAGTGGACAGTGGTAGAAGGTCACAAGGAAAAGAGAACACAAGAAACCAGAATCTCAGAAGGGAGACAGGAGTTTAAGAAAGCAGCTGGAGAAAATGGGAGACAAAGATCAAGTGGGAGGTTCGAGCCACTATAGTGCAGGAAGACTTTGGAAAAATGAAGCTTAGGCTGGAGAGGAAAATTCAGCTTTCATACCCCTTTTACTGCCTTGTAGTCTGCCATACGTGATTTCTGTTTAAGTACATTTCTGTCTCCTCACATCCTGATTAGAATGCTGGAGTCAACAGGCCAGTTTACATCATATTTCAGCTTTCTGTGTGATTATTAGGATGAAGGGAGGCGTCAGAGCTAGGAAAGAGGGGAACATGCTGAGAGTGGAAAAGTCCTGCCATCTACCACCCCATCCCACTAAAGCTATCTTCTTAAAAGTTCAATCTGCATGTGTTATTCTCCTGTTTTAAACAACACTCATTTTTCCTCCTACAAACTTTGGATTGCAAAGACATCTGCAAATTAGCTGGAATTTAGGTTCCAAAACTTCCATCCATTGAACCTTAGTGAGACTTCCATTTCATTAAATTTTTCACCATTTCTTGAATAGACTATGCTTTTATAGCCCATGGATCACTCACTCCACAGCAAACAAGAAACGGGGAAGCATTCTTTAAAAGATGGACAAAATCCTGTTCACTACAAAGGCAGGGTTGTTTGGTGAAAGCACGATTGGAAAACATAGTTGCTTTCAGGGACCATGAATCTTTCCTTTCTGTCTGTCACAAATATCTGATTGGAACTTTACAGCCAAATCCCCATAGTCGCCAGCTATGGGGACACAGACTCTTCTTCCACCTCATCACTGCAGAAAGAGGAGAAAGGGGGCACAAGGCCACGCCTGCCACAGGGAGACTGCGTGCACAAAGGGAGGCCCGCTGACCTCAGGCCTTTCTAGTGTGAGAACCCTGCCCTGCCCAGGCACTGCTCAGGAAGTGTGAAGTTCTGCTTCATCAGGTGTGTCAGCCCTTTGGAAATACAGCTCTGGCTTGCCATCACCAGGCTCTGGGAAGGGTAGAAGTAGCTTTCTCTGGGCTAAGAGTGGAATAGGAGAAAGAAGAATGCAGAGCCCTTCCCTTAGTTTTATCAAGTTCAACTATTTTTTTTTAACTATTTCCTGTTTCTGTCTTCCTAGTCAACCAAGCCTTAACAGAGTTAGTGGCTGTGTTGTTTTTCTGTCACCGGAACAAAACATCTGAGATAAACAACTTAAGAAGAGATGTCCATTTTGGATCACTATTTCAAGGTTTCGGTTCATGGTCAGCTGGCTCCACTGCTTGTTGGGCTGTGGTGAGGAAGGATATTATGGTGGAAGGATATTATGGCAGAAAAGCATGCTGCAAAAAGCTGCTCACTTCATAAAGACCAGGAACTGGAAGGCAAAGTAGAAATATATTGAATATATTCAAGGTCACGCCCCCAGTGACGTAGTTCCTCTGACTAGACTCCACTACCTAAAGGTTCCATCCAATGGCCCATTAAACTACAAATGTATTCATGGATCCAACTGTAGAAAAAGTGGGCAGACAGATGAGGAAGTAGTGGGATGAAGGCCTCAGTGAGCTTTCTGACCAATTCTGATGGAAAGAATTAAAAACCCTTGCTAGAGGGAGCAAGTGGAAGAAGCAAGGCTCTGCCAGGTGCCATACTCAGTCAAAGTCAGCTGCCCTCCCCCAGCATGCAGTACAGTACAAAGAAAAGCGGGGAGGGAGGCTATTTAGCAGAAAACTCACTTAGGATATCAAATATGCACTCAGGCTTAGACACACACACACACACACACACACACACACACACACGTTTGTTACGTATATTTATCCTTTCACCATGTTACTGCACTAAGTATATACATACCTGCTTTACTTAATTGCTCGCTTGACCTTGCATGCGAAGTCCTTTTAACAAATCCATATATTCTAAAGACAAGACTGACAGGACAAAGAAACCCAAATGAAGCTCACCTAGGAATTTGCACATAGACAATAGTGGTAGCCTCTAGTGAGTTAAGGGTCCTAGGATCTAAAATAGCCTATCAGGTTGGCACAAGCTCCAGGGATGGGGTGGGGTGAGTCTTTCTGTCACACTAATGAAGATGCTGAAGACAAAGGCCCTTGGGTTTTCCTGATTCCAGACCCCCAACTCTCTCACACAGTAGCTTTCTGTCTTCTCCTTTCCTACAAATATAATGTTTTTATTTTCCTTTCTAAACCTTATATTGCTAATTCTTCCTTGATATAAGCTTATGATTCCTGGTAGGAGGCAGTATAACAGTGTGGCACATGCACACACCCCAACATGACACAATCACCTCCCCAAAGACCCACCCCTCAGCATGGTACATTGCCCGCCAAGCCTCCAGTTAATGAGTTTTAGGGTGGACATTCCAGATCCAAACCATCATGGAGTGGTTACCAATAATAGGTTCCCATTTAGTGAATAAATGAATGACTGCAAGCATGCATGAACGAATTTCAGGCAGAGGGGAGAGAAAATACATAGACTTTAATAGTTGTATAATAAAGCTATTTTAAAAATCCATAATGATAAAAATTTCTACATCCATAATCTCGTAAAGTCCTTACAACAACCCCAGGAAGCAGGATTATTCCTATTTTACTTATGAGAATACTGAAGATGAGGGATATCTAAGGTGCCTCCAAAGTGCACACAGCTAGTATGTGGCAACTGTAGGACTGCAACTGCAGTGGAGAGACTCATCTCATGAAAATGAGAGAAGAACCGGAGAGAAAAGGGCAGGGATGTGGTTATCAGATTTTATTATGCTTAAAGCGAATCAAAGTTTAACTGTCAAAGATATGGCTGATGCCATCCAATCAGTAAGAAAAAAACACAAATAACTTAAAAGAATGCTGGATCTAATATATGACAGTGCATAACACCAACTTCCCTTGGTAAAACCTGTTGCCAAGTCAACGTAGTGCTGTTCAGACATTAAACTTCATAATGGCCCAGGCAGACATGGGAGCCGCGGGACCATGGAGCACTTAGTAACACCGTTACCAGCATCAGCATGTGCCAGGACTGGGCCAGGCTGCATTCCCATGAATGTACTAGGACTTCCGCTTTTGAGGCAATGACACAGAATCTGTAGAAGACGGGGGGGAAGAAATCCACCATCTGTACTCTCATTTATCTTGCCCTTAAAATGGAAGGAAGTTGGTAAACAAGACAGAAAGCCAGAAAACCAAAGAAGGATAAAGCAAATTAGAATATTGATGTCAGGGGATAATTATAGATGTGCAGCACAGCTGGCGTCTATGGGCGCTTGCAGAGCTTGGGTCTGGGAACAGAAGAGAGGAGGAAGTGGGGGAGGGAAGAGAGAGTGGGGAGGAAAGGGCTGGTGATGGATACAGGATGGCAGAGGGAAGGGAACACAAGCAGAACTTGTGCGCACTCTGTACGTCTTGTATCATCCACACATCAGCTGTCGAAACGAGAACATTGACGCTTGACTTCTGGTGGCTGCAAAGTCCTCTGAGAGGGTGAATCAGGATTTGCACCCAGGTGTGCTGAAAACCTGAGGTCATGGCTTTCATAACCACAGGTGCTGCCTCTCTAAAGCAGCTTTGCCTTTTTCCTCCCATCCTGGCTGCTTCACGCAAATCCAGACACCTGAGGACTAAGGGCCGCCTGTGGACAGAACTTTGCAGTTCCAGATGGTCCGTTTCAGCCAGGTGTCTGCAATGCGTTTGTAGTCACAAGCCACCAAGGCTATGCAGGGGGTCCTATTCTCCCAAAGCTTTCCATTTAGTAATGAGATCTACACTTGTCTAGACAGTGACTCTCAGCAAATTTTTAAAAACCACCATTTTGGAAAGACCAGTTAGGAAAAATATCCCTTTCTCTGGGTCTGTGATCTCAGCCCCAGGAAGCACAGGGCTGGGGTCATCCTGGTGAAGCCCTAATTTTCATGCATAAATCTCACAGTTGTCCGCAGGGCTGATAGCGCTCATCTGAGGGAGAAGGAAAGACCTGAGCATCTAAGCATCCATGCAGAGGCAACCTTCACACGGACAGCGGCTCAGATTTTCTCTGCAGTGTAGAGTAAACCGCACTAGGCAGCATCTCTCTTCTTTTAATATCTGGTATTGAATTATTCAAAAGCACTTTGATTGGGAAGCTGGTCTTTCCCACTCCTATTAATCAAATGACCAAAGCGTAAATTGGCTTTCAAAAGGTAGTTAGAGATGAATTTTATCCTTTAAAAAGGAAGAAAAAAAGATGAAGTGCTAACCACAAATCTTCACAATGGAATGCTCACGAAAGATAGTAATAATAGTGAACCCTTTATATTGATAATATGCCCATCTGTGAGTGGTTCAAAGCCTCTTTTTGTATTTTTTAAAAGTACTGATGCCTTTCAACCTGCCAGTGAGACACAGTGGGCAGGTATTATGATTCCCATTCTATTATTACAAGAACCGACCAGCACAGAAAAATGAAATGCCTACAGAAGCTCACAGAGCACATTAGCCTCAAAGATAGGTTAGAATTTCAGCCTCCTGTTGTCCATTCCCAGAAAGACTGTGTCGATAGAAAATTACACAAAGAGGCAGAGCAGAAGTCAATGTTTAAGAATCACATCACTGCGGAGTCTGTTTTGAAGTGAGCATGCTTACCATCAGAAATAAAAGATGTTCCATTTATGAGTATGAATAAACATCCCAGAGCCCACATCATGGATGCCCATTTGAGACAGATGTCACTGCTGCTCTTGCTACACTACAGCGGCAGCTGGCAGAACCAGCAGAAGCAGGGCTCAGTGCGTTTGGGGTATGTATGTATGTTGGGCATTTTCCCATTAATAATTACAGCAGTTTAATTAATAGTGTACTGTTTATGGAGTGCTGTGCTGTGCATTTTGGGTAACTTATCTTTCAAAATTCTTATCATAATTTTATAAGGAAAGTTTCACTTTCTCCATTGAAGAGAGACCTCTGAGGACTGCTCCAAACCCATGCACCTGCTTAAAAAGGAATGCTGTAACTTGGAATCTAGGGTTGTTAATGAACTCCAAAGTCTAGGGTCTTAACCACTGTCCTGTGTTCCCTTTGACAAGTGTATGTCACTAAAATACAAACATTAATCCTTTGCATACCCTTCAGAATACTAACTGGATTAGCTTTTATTGCTGGACCTAATACCTGACATCAACAATTTAAAGAAGGAGAGGTTTAATTTAGCTCATCTTTTAAGGGAATTTGCTCCATGATAAGCTGACTCCAAGGTCAAAACATCATGGTGAAGTTCATGGTAGAGCAAAGTTACTTAGTTCATGGTAGCCAGGAAGAAAAGTATAAGCAATACTGCCAGACAAAAAGTGACAGGAGACCAGAAATAGACTCCAAGGCTATGCCTCCAGGACACAGCCAGACACACCCAGAAGTGTGTTCCACTTATCTCTCAGGTAGATCTCAATGCCAATTGACTCATCACTCTACCACTCCTAACCCTTGTCAACTCCACACTCAGATACATCTCCTTAAACCATATTTAATCTCTGTATAAAATCAATAGCAAGTTTATAATTCTGTCTAACATAATATGACTAACCTTCATATAACTAGAAATGTAATAATCCCTTCCCTAAAGTCAAAACAGTGCTAGCATTTTTCAAAAGTTTAAGTCAAAGTCTCATGTGAGATGCAAGGCAAACTCTTAGCTGTCGACCAGTGTAAAACTCAAAAACAAGTTACAAAATCCCAAGGAACAATGACACAGAGTAAACATTTAAACTTAAAAAGGAGGAACTAAGAGAATAGAGAAGAAAGTGACAAATTCAAGAGCAAAACCCAGCAAGACTAACATCAACTCCTGTAGTCCATGTCTAGCATCCAGGCCATGTGGCAGTAAACTGTGAGTTGTTCCAAAGGGCTGAGGCAGTCCCACTCCTGTGGTCTTTTGGTTGTAACCCTCATACCTCCTCTGTTGGGTTGGCTTCCACTCATGGCCTGAAATTTTCACATTCTTGTCATTTCCACTGCATCTTTGGTTTCATTTCCCATAGCCTCATTTACAGCCTTCTCAGTGGTTCCTTGCTTATCTTCCTGGATCTTCCTTTAAAATCTTGGTGGAAGCTTTCATGACAGCACAATTCTGTCATTCTGCATGTCTGAAAAACCACTATCCACAGCTATGTGGATAATTCCAAGGTCTGCCACCAGTTTAAACAATAGGCTGTCCCCCTTGGACCATGGCTGAAGAAGTCTCTGACTGCCTGGACAGTTTAACTAGGGGAAACACTTCCCTAGGTGGCTCTGAATAAGCAGGGTACCCTGGGGCTGTCTTCTCAAAGAAAAGTCTTTAGAGGAGTTTACCCTTTTACGTATTTGAGCTTGTGATGAGTGGGGTCTGGTCATTTCCTAAGATTCCTTCAAGGCATCTTTCTTATCATCCTGATACAAAGTACTTCTTTTCAGTGCTAATCTTTTTAGCAACCATGCTTTCCTTGACTCCAACTTTATGTGTGCTTCCTTTCTGATAAGCTGATTTTTCTCACATCTTTTGGCTCTGTTTTTGCTCCTGATTTTCATTGTACATCTAGGTAAATGGGGCCAGAAGTACCCCTGCCATATTCTGAACATTGGGCTGCCTTGAAATTTCCTCTGTGAGATTAATTAGTCTATCACTGTTAAATTCAGTCTCACACATAGTCTTAGTTCTTGTACTAAATATAGACAAATTCTTGGTCAGAATGGAACACACACGTTCTCCAGTCCAGTTTTCAAGAGTCCTTGTTCTCAATTAAAACCGTACGAGCCTGTCCTTCACTATCTGCATCCCTATCAGCAGTCTGGTTTCCTGAGCTTTGATCAGAGATGCAAATCAAGCACTATATAGAACATTCTAGAGTTTCTCTAGCCCATATCCTCAAACCTTTCAAAAGTCCTCCCCTAAATGAGTTCCAAAGACTCCTGAACATGGTCTGGTACATTCAAAACAACCACACTATTTCTTTGGTACCAACTTTCTGTATTATATTTCTGATTCTTAGACATGATAAAGAAAGAGTGATTTAGTTTGGCTTATGTGTTAAGGGGATCCAGTCCATAGTTGACTGGCTCCAAGGCAGAAATATCATAGTGGAGAGGCATGCTAGAGCTCATGGCAGCTATGAAGAAAAGGGAAACAGTGCCGTGGAGAAAGGGGCAAGAGATCCCAGGATTATGCCTCCAGACTCACCGAAACACATTCAGAAGTGTGCTCCACCAATCCCTCAGATGGATCTCAAAGCCAATCAAGTTAACACTCCACCCCAATCACCACACTACAAATATGACTGTCTATGAATGAATCCTAACATTTAAAAGGAAATAAGCTAGACAGTATACGTGCAACTTAGATAGTAAGGGTAATTATTGTTTTGTAAGCAATTTGTCTCAAATGAGTGTTTGTGGACATATATTACTTGGTGCTGGGGTACCTGTATTTATTATGGATCACAATAGAAAAGCCCAGGATCCACTGAGTTTGAAACCAGTCGTGTCTGTCACCAGCATCCTCCAGTGTGCCTTTCTCCCCACTTGTGGTCATTTCAAAAATTGCCTTGCATCTTGGAATAACACCTGAGGAGAGGTAAGCCTGGGAAAGCAGCTAGACTGGCTGCCATACTCCTACTTTTCCCTGTATTATCACCCTGAGCCACCATAACAAAAGACTGGGTGGTTTTAAAATTAGATGTTTATTTCTTACAGTTTTGGAAGCTGAAAGTCCAACATCAGTGAGCCAGCATCGCTGCGTTCTTGTAAGAATTCTCTTCCTTTCTGGCTTGCACAGGGCCACTTTTCTGTTGTGTTGCTACATGGTGGAGGGAAAGAGTGATCTCTCTTATATAATTTTTTTTTCTCTTCATGCTAGGAATCTTGTCCAGGGCCTTGCAAATGCCAGACAGGTGTTCTACCACTGAGCAGCATCCTCAGCCTTATATCTTTTGCTAATAGGATGCATATCCTATCAGATCAGGGCCCCACCATTATGACCTTATTTAATCTGGGTTACTTTCCTGACAGCATTACTCCAAATGCAGCCATGCTGCAGAGTTAGGGCTTCAACATAGGAACTTGGTCCATAGCACCTTCATTTCAGCATGCACCCTGACACCTCATGGCCTAATTGTCCTTTATCCACACCAGCCAAAAATCCCAGGAACTCTGCCTGCTGAGATTGATGTTGATCTGGCTGGAGAAAGTGGTTACAGAAGTCAGAACCAACCCCTTTGCCCAAAAGGGGTCCATCCCACCATGGTATGCTGAAGGGAACAGTCTCGTTCTGTTGTGGATTTCCTGCTGATTTCTCATCTAGGAAAACAACGTTTGCTTTCTTCAGGACTCAGATGGAAAATTAAAAGAAAAATCTCACACATATACATAACACAGATCTTGAGAGGGTGGGATTACAGGGGTCTTTCAGCTTTTAAATCATGCATTTCATGAACGCTTGAATTTTTAACCAATGTCATATATGACTTTGTGATTTTTTTTAAAGTAACATTTTACAAAAAGAGCATAAAAATCATTTTACATAAACACATGTAGTAATAGCACAAGCAAGTCACTGAGTAAATATACAGAGGTGATGAAAGCTCTTGGCTCACATTCTATAAAGTCTATCAAATGGTGGAATTTGGAGAAAGGCACGCTCCTAAGGAGTTCCTTCTCTGTACTACTTCATGATTTCAGGGAGGAAAGTGAAAAGACAGTTTTTCTGCATAAGAAGGGACCCTGAGGATCAAGTTAAGTATATTTTAAGGTAACGATAAAGGCCACATGAACTTTTGACTGAAGTTGGATGTGTTATGCCCTGGAAACTTCTAGAACTTTCCAGATCCTAGGAAGTCCCTGGGTGATCTGATTAGCTCGGGGGCTTAGGCTCCCACATCTGACTCCTTTCCCCACCTCACACAAGATGGCTGAAGTCAGTGGCCACTCTCAACTGTGTCCTAAGAACAAATAAAGAGTCCTTTCAGTTGAGAAGACCATTCACAGACGCCAGGATGGAAACCACAGGCCTGGAATGATGAAAAGGCTTTATTAGGGCCCAGGAGTGGGGAGTGGGAGGCCACTGGGGCTCAGCTTTATTAAACCGTAGCTCTTCCGTGCTGCCACCTCGTTACTGCCAGAGCTATTGTTAAGTCTGAATGAGGAGCACACAGGCTGAAGGGAGAGCTTAGAAAGGAAAGGTGAGAACACATCAGGGAGGGAGAGGCTCCCCTACCAACACACACGAGAGCTTACACCAATGTCGGTCATAAAGGGCACACATTATGAGACACAGGGACCAAGCGCTTGGGTTGTTGGGGGCTGGGCGGTTCTCAGTTGCAGCTGGCACTTGAGTCCTGCTCCCATGTGATTTTTGAGAAATAACAAGGCTTCAGCTTTGAGTGACCTCATTCCCTCAGGGGTTTCTAGCAAGAAACCCTGCCAAGAGCTTTGAACCTTTCCTACAAGGATGCTGCTGGCAGCCCAAGGCAGCCCCCAGTTCCAAAATAGTTCCTCAGAAAACCTGTCCTTCAGTGGTTGTAAACTCTCACAAAGCAATAATTCAGGGGTTTGTCCATTCCGAAAATGACTGCCCCAGTCCTGGAAGGATCTGGAAGGCCCGCACTAATTGTCCTACACTGTGTCTCCTATGGGGCTCCCTCAGCTCCTTTCTTCTGTCTGTTGACCTAGAAGTCTGAGCAATTGGACAAACCATTGGTCTCACCCGCCTAGTGCTTCCTTTGGCCAGGGCCTTCAATGGGTCACTCTGCTCCCTGGCCACATCCAGCTTTTCTATTGGTAACATGATCTGTGACAACACAACAAAGCTCAGGGGACTTGCTGAGACCACATGCTCTCATTTCCTAGGCTGCTGGGACTGGACAAGCCAAGCAGTGGGAAACCATTTGTTTTCCTGCTGGTATTCATTTCCTGTGGCTGTTAAAACAAATGACCCCTAACTGGATGCCTTGAAAAGAAATTTATTCTCTCACAATTCTGGAAGCCATAAGTCTGATATCAAGGTGTCCTCAGGGCCACAATCACTCTGAAGGCTCAAGGGGAGGATCTTTCTTGACCTCTTCCAGCTTCTGGTGGCTCCAAACTTTCCTTGACTTTGGCTACATCAGTTCAGTCTTTGTTTCTGTCTTCTTGTCTTCAAATCGCTCTATGTATCTTTGTCTCTTGTGTCCACTTCAATACTCTCTGCCTTTCTCTTTCATTAGATTTATGATCCACCAGAAAATCTGGGATGATAATCTTTTTTCTCAAGATTCTAATCTTCACTGTATCTGCAGAGATCCTTTCCCCAACCAAGATTCATATTCTCAGGCTTCAGTGGCCGTGTCCTCCCCGGGATCCCACTATCCTACATCTGCCCCATTTTGGTAACCATGGAAATTAAGTCATCAAGAATGGGGGAGGCTCATTATTGTAGTGAGAATATTGAATTGTAGGGTTGGTCAGATGTGGGTTCATGAATAGTGCTACCATAACTAGTTCTATGATTTTATTTATTTATTTTTTTTTTTTTTTGCGGTACTGGGGATCGAACTCAGGACCCTGCGCTTGCTAGGCAAGCGCTTATTCCACTGAGCTATATCCCCAGCCCCTAGTTCTATGATTTTAGACTTCTGTTATTTAATCTCTTAGAAACCTAGTTTCTTGGGAATAGGGAGGGTAAAGCATGCTGTGAGAATTAAATGAGAATATTTCTACTCCTGGTACAGTGTCTGCTCTTAGTTGCATAAGTACAACTCTTCAAATGGCCTCTTCCACTGAGCTGTATTATTGCTACAATTTATTTCCCTGCTTTGATTTTAAATTGCTTGCTTGAATCTATGCTCCCAAAAAGAGAAAGCATTTAAGCAGTTAAAAGAGACAGCACTTGGAAGTGTGCATGGAGTGGAGTTGTGTTTTTTTTGTAGGCTTGGGGGTTACCCAAGTCTTAACAGAAGTCTAAAGTCATAGAACTAGTTATGAGTAACACTAGCCATGAACCCACATCTGACCAGTGTACAACTCCATATTCTCACCACAGTACTGACCCTCCTCTACTTTCAATGACTAATTTCCATGGTTACCAAAACATGGCAGATGCAGGATAGTGGGATTCCAAGGAGGATACTGCTAAGTCACACTGGGAGAGGAGTACCTGCCCTCCCACTGGGGTTCCAGTATGGTGCCCTTTGCCTAAGCTTCTATAGGCCTGAGTCCCTAGAGGAGACAAGTGGCTGTTGGGCCGTGCTCTCAGCCAAGACAGAGCCATGGGTATCCATCCAGACTTGCAGCCAGTAAGAGTGACCCTGGCTAGTCCTGAGGGCCTTGCCTCTGTTCCTCTGCTACTGCAAACCAAAGTGAGAGAAGCCAAGGACAGGAGCTACGCTGGAGGCCGGACGTCACTTCTTATTTAGCCCAAGGGCAAATGGGCTGGATCGGATTGGATACAGAGAGGTAGCCACAGCTTGCTGGACCCAACAGGAACCCTCACTCTGCACCATCACCTTCTTTTTTGTCTCAGTTATTATTTATTGAGCTATTCATCTATACAAGGTATAATGGGAAGCAGTTAGTGAGTGCTATAGAATCTTCATAAGTCTTCATAAGATTCTTGGAAATAGACATTTTATTCCATTTTATCCTTATTGTAGTGAGACTATGGAGTTGTAGGGTTGGTCAGATATGCTGACCAGTAAAGGAGGAAGGAAGGAAGAAATAAAATTCAAATAGGGCAAGTAGCTCATCCTGTGTCCCTGGAAAGGCAAGTAGTAAATCCAGGACTAGAAACTCCTTTTCATGAGAGCTGAGCCCCTGACTATTTTTGTTCTATACCAGACCTCCTTTTTTGTTTTGTAATTATATTTGTATTTGGTTTTGACGATACTGGTGATTGATCCCTGGGTCTTTCTCAGGCCTTGTTTTACCTTTTATTCTGAGATGGGGTCTTATTTAGTCATTAAATTACCCAGGATGGGCTCAAATCTGCAACCCTCCTGCCTCAGCCTGCCAGAGTGCTCGGATCACAGGTGTGCGCCCCTACACCCACAGGACTCTACCTTTGCTCTTTTTCCTTCCTTTTCTTTTATCTTCTTTTTGCCCATATTACAAGGTCATGATCATTGCATTGTCTCATCTAACAAGATTTGATGCTGCGTACTGAAACTCTGTTTCTTCAGTCAAGATTTATTGAATCCCTGTAATGTGCCCGGCACTGAGACACAGAGAGCTGCACGGAAAGGAGCAGGGTGAGCCCAAGTCCCAGAAACGTCTCCGTCACACACACTGTCTTTCCAAGTGAGGCTGCCCAGCATAGCATGTGATCTAAACAAGGGCAGGCCAAGAAAATCTAGACATTAGAAAATATCTAATATAACTATAAGAAGAGATTTCCCCAGTGGTCAGGGGATCAGAAAACCTGGATTAGATCACTAACTTTGACATTAAGTAAGCCGTATGACTCCTTATGCTTTGGTTTCCTCGTCTGTCCAAGTGGGTTTGGGCCGTGTTATCTCCAGTACTTTCTCATATTTAACATCTCATCCATCCCACTAGGTTCTCCCGCTTAATCCTTATTCTACACAAATCAATTCTGAGGCTGATTTTGCAAGTTGGAAGTGTTGACTTATTTGTCTCATTTTAGGCCCTGGTTCCCCTGCTCAAGTATCGCTTAATCAATTGTTTCTGTTCTTGTGTTTCTGATTCATTTGTCATTTGCGAATGCTTTACATTTGACATTGTTAGTAATGCTCAATTCTGTAAGAGACATGCTGGTATCCAGAATCTAAGGATGTACTTAATTGCAAGCTGTCTGTTTCCCTTGGGAAGCAGCAAACAAATCAAGGAACTACAAATTGCATTCTTCTTTCAGTGTAGTAGGAATGCTTTAAAAAAAAAAAAAGAATAAAATGTGAATGCAACCAATTTCTGTTTGGTAAATCTGTATTTTTAAACATTCAGATTAGTTTAAGATGAGACGCAGACACAGTTTTGTTCAAGCGAGTGATCAAATAGAAAAACCTTGCTTTTTATTTTGTGTTGTTTCATTTCTTAGAAATTTCTGCAGAGAGGCTTTGCTAACTGTAAAATGGTTATGTGTTCTTTCTGTGTTATACTATTTCTCATCCTTAAATAACTTATTAAGTACATCTGTTGCTGCGCCCATTTTGTGAATGGGACACAAGTTCAGGGAAGGTGTGCCATTTATACATGACATGGGATGGTAACTTCATGATCATTTGATAAAAAAGGTGAAACTCTTGAAGTCATAAACATAGGCAAGGACTTTCTGAACAGAACCCAGTTGCACAGGAAAGAGAACCAAGAATCAATGAATGGGGTCATATCAAATTAAAAGCTTCTGTACAACAAAAGAAACAAACAACAGAGTAAAAAGACAAATGCCGAGAATATGTAAAGAACTCAGAAAAGTTAGACCCCCCCCAAAATAAAAGACCCAATTAAAAAATGGGCAACTGAGATGAAGAGACACTTCACAGAACAAGAAGTACAAGTGGCCAAGAGACACACTAAGAAATGCTCAGCATTGCTGGCCAGTAGAGAAATGCAAATTAAAATGACACTAAGATTCCATTGTATCCCAGAAAGAATGGCTATCATCCAAAAAATCAGATAATAAATGCCAATGAGGCTGGGGGGGGGGGACACCTTCATTTGAATCATTTTTAAGAGGGACTTAGAGGCAGGTCCTGCAGATATCCAATGGGAACTAATGCAGGAAAAGCTTGGTATCTCTACCCTCATTTTGTATCTATCTCTTTCATTACCTGAAAAATTTGGGGTCAGATCCCTGCTCAGCTCTGAGAGGCACATTAATCACTTAATGAGTGTCAGCCTATCAGCTGGGGTTTCTTAGCCCTAAATTTGCCTAACATATCTCATCTTCCTTCAAGAGCATAGAGATAAGAGTACCGAAGCTATTTTCAAGATTTGCAGGGACAGTCATGGCTAGCTTTTGCAATGTCCTATGCAGACCTTCTGAAGCAGGGCTTAGGGGTCTCTAGTTATTGTCCCAAACCTTGTGTCACCTCAGGTTCTAGGAAAAGCAGAACGTTGCAGACAAATCACTATGAGAACATGAGGCTCAGGCCACCCTAAACAGAAGCAAACATCTCATGAGAACTGCGTTGCTTCCTCAAGTCATAGGGCCTTCTCTTGGGTCATCACGAAGACACAGTTCTGAGAAAACCACTAATCACTTCGCACCCTGCCAGCCATGCAAACCCCAACCTTTGCCTCATGTCTCTTTTCTAGAAAACCTTAAAAGTTCCTGTCAGCCCCTCAAGGGCATAATTTAGATCTTTCTGCCTGTCCTTCCTGGGGTGGCCATGCTGATGAAAGCTTCTTCCCTACCCTTTGCCACTGAGCATCACCTTGACTGGCATTTTGGGACAGATGGCCAAATCTTCTGTTGGGATCCTTAGATCTGAGGCTTTTGCCCTAAAAGCATATTAACACTTTCAGTGGTGACTCAGATGGTCATGTGGGGTCAGGCTCACTTTCAATGCTTGTATTTTCTCCACTATGTATGCTGCCTGGAAGGAAGAGAGTGAACCAATAATCCAGATGGCATAAACATGCCAGGAATAAGCAAGAAGTAAGTGGGATCCATAAACTCTTTTTCTCCACAAAACATGGAGGGAGAGAGGGCTCGTGTCAGTTCTCCCCATACTGCTACTGTGGGTATTAAAAAAGGCTGCTCTCTCCCGGTCAGTGCAGCCCAAGACCAAAACACCTCTGAGTGCAGATGGAACCAAACCTATTGAACTTCACTCAGCTGCTGGACTGGGGACCCTGACATAGGGAAAAAACATCACATGGTCACCTGTGATGGCCGTGGAAAAGACTAGCAGAGGGCTGTATCATTTATTACCATTATTTAGTTTATAATCAAATATTTATACTTCTGTGTTTTTTTTTTCTTTTTTACAAATAGTTTCATGGGCAGAGGGAAACTCTGTACTGGCAAAGAAGTTCATCTCTATTTCTGGATGCCAAGTTCAGTTAGAGAGACTGACCGCACTTCCCAGGGCTGGTCTGGCCAAAAGCCAGAGCAGAAGTAATGTATCATTCTTATTGTGATTAAGTTGTCCCAGAGCAAGTTCGAGTGGCTGTATCTTAAAGGCACTCACTTCTAACAAGTTGGCCTACCAGTCTAATTTGTACCCTGGGTTCCAGCTGCGTCTGTTTCTTCAACTCCTTCACTTTCTGTGCCTCTCCTAGGTCTTTTCTTCCATCACAATTAATTTGTGGTATTGCTTTAGGTTAATGACAGTTAATAATAATAATAGTGCAAAGATGGACATGAAAGAGAAGAGGAAGGAGAAGGATGAAGAGAAGAAGGAAGAAGAAGAGGAATAAAAGGAAAAATTGTACGGACCAAGAAAATATATTTCTGTTACAAATGGTGGGTTAAGAAAATGTATTTTCACAAATAGAAGAAAGAAATCCTGAACTTCGAAGAAAACTCAAGCCATTTGTAAAGAGTCTAGGGTATACACTGTGCCCTTTACTAGTCGGAAAAATCTGGTCAGATATGAGCTAGCAGATGTTCATTGTCCACAAGAACAAACTGAGGGCAAAATGGCTAAGTGATTGGTTCTAGGTTATCTGGAACCCAGTGCACACTTAGCATTCTGTTCTAAGTGCAGTGCCCAGAGGAATCCAGGAGAAGGTAGAAATTACTCAGTTCTGCACAGCTGAAGAGGCAGGGGTAGGAGTTAGCAGTCAGTTTTCCCAGGATTCAGGCTGGTGACAGCCCCACCTTACCACTCATAGATTTTTAGCAACTTGGGGATAGGACCAAGCCCAGAATTTGACATTTGATGGGATTTCATAAGTGCCTATTTTAGAAATAAATGAATTATGCTATGCATGAAAAAAAATGAATCATATTGCAAATACAGTGTGTGAATATGGGGGTGGGGAGCACCCACGTTGGTGCAGGAAAGGGCTTGAGGGGAGAGAGAGGGGTGTTGAGAACCGTGGAACACACTGGAGAATTCAGCTTATCTATCCAGTTGCCTCCTGTAAAGAAGAGAAAGAAAATCAGTGGCAGCTGATGATATCAAGTCGGGATGTGGAGGGAGGCTCGTTAAAGCTGCTCAGCCAGAGTTGGGGCTGAGAAGCAGGCACAGTTCTGATGACTGTTAGAAAAACCCATATGCTGGAGGGATGGTGTATCCCTTAAGGTTCATCGTAAGAACATATTATTGTAAAATGTATATGTGATTATACAAAAGACTCACTAAGCATGCTTACCACGTCCTCCTGCAGAAGCAGAGGTAGAAGAAAGCAAAATGGCTGCCTGCACACTGCAGAGCCAGAGGAACCAGTTGAGGGTCAAAGTCCTAGAGCTCACTGCCTAGTTTGGTATAAATCTGTGTCAGAAAGCCAAAGAGTCTTATTATGGTTTGTGTCTGGGTGTCCCCCCAAAGACATGTGTAGTCTTGGGGCAGGCTTTTAGAGTTTAAGATTGATTCATTGTCCAGTGTTGGAATTATGGATGTGAGTGCTACACCTACCCTGGGGTGGATAGCTTGCATTACAATGTAAGGGAGGGAACGAGGCTGCTTGCCTGCTGCTCCTCCCTTTTGCTTTCGTTGCTTTTGCTGTTTTCTGAGCCATGAACTGTTGCCCTCTGCCACGTGCCACTCTGCCTTGGAGCCAGATGAATATGGACTGAAACCTCCACAAACTGTGAGCTAAATAGAACCTTTCCTTCCTTAAGTTTGAGTGTCAGGTATTTTGTCTCAGCAACAACAGAAAAGTAACCAAGACAAGTCTGCATTGGAAGATTGAAGGAACTGGAGATAAATGCGCAAAGGCAACAGCAAAAGCAGAAAAAAACAAAAAGGCAACACTGCATTCTTCTTCCCCTTCTTATTCCACCCAGACAACAAGCCTATTGGTTGATGCCACCTATATCCTCACAGCAAGTCCCTCCTCATTGTGCAGCCTGCATGTCAATTATCCACAGACACACCCAGAGCTTCACTGACCTGCTAGGCAGTTCTTACTGAATACAAGTTGACAAATCACAACTAATTATCATCACAGATGGATATGATCAAAACAGATTATGCACATTGAAATCCCATATTTTTAAAATTAGGCAATAATAGTAGCAGGAAAAATATTTTTTTTTAAATCCTGAGAAAAAGGGAATTGGTACATGTACATAACATGTCTTAATTTTTTTTCTCTTTTTCCCTTCCCCTCCCCTTCATCTCCCCTTTTCTATCTCTTGGTCTCCTTCTATTCTGCAAAACTTCTCTCTCTCTTTAATTTTTTTAAATTTTGAGAAAAAATCTTGCTAAGTTTCTAAGTTACCTGAACTAAGCTTGAACTTGTGATCTTCCTACCTCAACGTCCTAGAGTGCTGGGACTTTAGGTGTGCTCCACCATACCTGGCTAACATAGCAATTAAAATAAGGTACAATAGTCCTCCTTATCTATGTGAGATGTGTTCCAAGGTCCTTGGTGGATGCCTGAGACTGAGAGTAGAATTGAACTCTGCATATACTGTGGTTGTTTTCCTAAGCATACATACCTATGAGAAAATTTAATCTAGGAATTATTGACAATAATACCAATAAAATAGAATGACTTTTACATATTCCATAATTAAATTAACATGAATGTGGTCTCTCTGTCCCTTTCTAAAGTGCCACAGTGCAGGCAGTACATAAAAGGTAGATATGCTGCATGAAGTTCTGATCACATCTCAGGCAGGAGGGGAGCTGACAGCAGGAAATTTCATCACAATACTCAGAATAATGTTCAATTTAAAACTTATGAATTATTTACTTTTGGAACTTTCTATTTAATATTTTCAAATGATAGTTAAGTGCGGGTAACCACAGATGGGGGGGACTACTATACTTTAAAAACAAGCTCCAGCGTACAGAATATGGATTCTTGCTGTATCTGCCTCTCTCTGTCTCTTTCCTCACTTCCTGTCTCTTCTTACCCAGACCCTCCTCACGCCATGCATTCCTTCTCCTCCACATCATTTGTGATCCGGGGGAGCCTTTCAGTGGAAGCTGGAGCCCATCCTGATGAAGGCACACCTCAGGTGCTGCAGGGAGCTCTGAAGTGTATATTAATCAGCCCACAGTACCATCTGTCACAAGTGAGGCTTAATTAGAAAATGGGCCTCACAAAAGGGGCATCACAAGGGAGGCGAGTAGGAAGAAGCAGCCAGGAAAACTGCTCCTTGAACAAATGTGGGAGCTGGGTCCTCCCCTCAGGAAGAAAGGCTGCAGGACCCATGAAAACTTTCCAGGTCAAAAAGAGCAAAGAGGCATTCGCCTTCCAGTCCAGAGGACAGTGCAGTGGCTCTGAGTGTATTGACACCAATGACTGGGATGAAGGAAATTATTCCAAGGAAAACTTTGTGGACAAATTAAATGGGAGTAAAATAAGCATCAACATATGAAATTTCATTCAACTTCCAAATAACACCAGAACACAGTTTAGGGAAAAATAAACAAAGCTCAAACAAAGGTCTTCGAGCCCCATCGTTATATCCACAGCTCTTCCATGGCCTCCAGAAAGACAAGCGACATGCTTTTACCATGTAAATAAACAAAGTCAGTAAAATTAGTGCAGTATATTTCATGTTCATAAACCTGAAAACAAAATAAAATTTATTTTGGATCCGTAGCCCCTCCAAACCAAGAGAAAGTTTGATATGGAAACCAAAGCCTGGCTTTCCCATTTGCGTTAGTTGATTTGATGTTCCTATGACAAAATACCCGAGAGAAATTGACTTAAAAGGTGGAAAAGCTTTATTTGGCTCACGGTTTCAGAGGTTTCAGTCCATGGTCACCTGGCTCCAGGGGTCTTGGGCCTGTTGTAAGGCACACAGCATGGCAGGAGCACGCGATAGAGCAAAGTGGTTCATGTTAGCACGTGGGGATCAGAGAAAGCATGTCAAGCATCCAGACATCCCCTTCAAGGGTCACCCCAGTGATTTAAATTCCTCCTAGGAGGCCCCACTTCCTATGGTTCCACCTTCTCCCAATAGGGCCACAGGCTACTGACCAAGTCTGACATATAAGCCCTGAGAAGAGGCATTTAAGATCCAAATCCTCTCGCCATTCCTGGTAAGTCTCCTATGAATTGGGTGCTGGTGAGATGCTGTGACTGTTGCTTTTTTTTTTTTTTTGAAACCAGGATGTTACCCACCCCCAAGCATATTTCTTGGGCAGAAGGATGATTTTGTGCAATTGAATAGAAGCAAATACAAGAGAAGCTCTCTGTCCTACTCCATTTGCCTAAAACCAGGACAAATTTACAAAAACAATGGTCTCCCTCCTCCTGTCTCTGCCAGGAAGGATAAACATCGATCAACAAAGACAACTTTAGACCCTTCTGAGGCAGAAAACCTCCATCAGAGCAACCCCTACGCCAAGCTTTACTACCTCGCCTCTTACTACCATTTATTTACCTCTCCCTAGTTTCTCCCCTAGAGATCCAAAGCTCTTTTCCTTTGTTTTGCCACTTCTCAAAAAATGATTATGCTATTTGAAGATGCTATATAAGCCTGAATTCAAAAGATCTGGGATTATTCATTTTCCCTGGTGCCTCCCATGTACAGAGGAAATATACATGTTAATAAACTGCTTTGAATTTTTCTCTCGTTAATCTTTCATTTGTTATAGGGCTCCAACTGAGCTAGAACTAAAGGTAGAGAGAAAATTACTTTTTCCCTTCTCTCTACTTTCTTTCAGTGGGATAGCATATCTATCTGCCAACTACTCAACTTGCTCTCCAAGGAGACTGAAGGCATAAAAGAATGGGGATTGTGCGTGTTGTGCAGCTACACAATCATCATGTGTGAAGGGGCATGCTATATTCTGCACATTCAGGAATTGGCTATATTCATATTTATGGAGACCAGATCACATGTTAGGCATTCAGTGATCAGCAAGCAGAAAAACTAAATACCAGAGTAATTAGTGGTTTCTCACACGATGCAATATACACACAAAACCTCTCCCACTAATTTGAAAGCCTTTGAAATTTTTTTGATATCACTAGTCTGGTAGTTCTTTCTTCATATAAGTGCAGTATTACAACACACCTCATTCTTTGATTAATTGGGCCTAGCATTTTAGAATTTATATTAATTTTCATGCAGCGATTACTGGGTAAGAAATTTAAATGAGGATTTGTAGTTTAGAAATCTGTGCTTTTATGGGCATTACACATACAACAGTGTATAAATTGTAATCTCAAGTTCATTTAGTCATTTTTCCTTAGTAGGACTTTATTCACTTTTGAGTTTATAGCATCTGTAGTATGTAACATAATTATCAGGACTTCCTTTTAACAAATTCTAGAACGTATTATAACAATTAATTCAAGGACTAGGGTGTAGCTTGGAGATAGCACACCTGCTTAGCATATATAAAGAGCGGGTCAGATCTCCAGCTTACACAGAGAAATAGTAATAATAATTCAAATGAGACTCACAGTCTTCTGTGTTCCACATCGGTAAATTTTTACTGTATTTATTTTGGACCCAGCTCCTTAGCTGCTATCTTTTGCCACATGACAATACAGTGGGCAAGACTTACCCTGGGGAGCAAATGTGATTACTCCTAGTGACAGGGTTGAAGTTCTATGGCTGTAGATGCCACAGACACCCCCGTTCCCCAAACTCCGATGGTCAAGAGATCTGCACCTTCCTTGCCTGCTACAGCTGCCTCAGGTGCTTCTCTGTCATCTTGCTAATAGTCATTGTCTTTGCTCTTTCCTTGACTTGGTTATCGCTTTCTCCACAGCAACCAAAGAGAGCTACTCTATAGGTGGGCGGCTTTTAGGAGGCTCTGCCTAAGGACGCTGGGTGAACATGAGCTTTTCCCGCTCCCTGGGCTCCCCTCCCCCTCCCCACCTCCTTTTCAAGGGCAAGAGAGCCGACCTGGGTATGCGTGCACGAGCTGTCCTGACACTGTCAGTGCTCTTAGGAGTGACATGCAGAGAACAGGCAATTTAGAGCCCACAGTGCCTGAGTTTGGGGCCCAGTCCTAGTATTTAGAGGAGCATAACCTCAGTAAGATTCTGCACATCTCTCAGTCTCTTTCCTAAGAAAATGGGATAATAAAACTTACTGCAGAAGTAGAGATAACACACAGGGACACATGTAGTACCGAAGAAGCAAATGCTTAAGAAAGGGAGCAATATTATCAAGCACTTCCCGCAGTCTGCACCATGATCATCCCCACTTGTCTGCTAGGACTGTGCTCTTCTGGAGAACATTTCCCTGTGGATCTCAGAACAAAATCTGGCCCAGAGCAGACATTACATAAGTGTCTTTTGAATGAATGGATTAATGAATCAATGGAAATTATTGGCTCCATCTTTAAATAGCCTGGCTTGGTTGGCACATACGCAGCAGGCCTATTTCTTGGTGCCTGTTTGAAATTAGAGACCATTTCGAAATAATGAAGAAATGAGAAAAAGAAAAAACATGACAAAAACATGTGAAGGAAATTAGATTCGTTCTTTTGGTCCTTTAAATGTAGCCAGCTTAGAGAGAATGATAAAAGCTCACCGGACATAAGAGGAGAGGTGATTGGCTGTAGCCTGACTTGGAATGTCACATTCTAAGAATTAGAATGATGGATCATAGATTTCCTCTCCCTTGACCCCTGGGCCTTCCTCATGTATTGGGAGAACAATTACCATTTTCCTTCCAGGTACCATTCATGGGAAGCATGCAGACCTTACAGAAATTTATAAAATAAATAATTGTTGGCATCTTCTTGGAAAGAAGAGAAAAATCCAAGGTTTTGATAGATTTTAAACTACATTCCTCTTGGGACACTCTAAATGGTTCATAAATACAGCTGGTGGGATATTGGCTATGTGTATTCTCTGCTTCCACTCACCTCTGAGGGTCCGTGCTGGCCCCTAGAGAATCAATACACACACTAAGAGAATTGCTGATGTATTAACCTGTTTTGCTGATCTAAGCAATTTTTACCACCAAAATGGGAATAGGGCTGGGAGAGAAAATGAAATCTAGACCACTATGAAAGTAACTAGGGAAAAATTTCATTTCCAGACTTTAGGAAATATAAGAAGTATACCCTTTTTTCTAACCTCACTAAGGCATCCTGATGAAGCACCCTGGTTGGCCCGGAGCCATGGACTTGAGTTTATTATAAGCTTCCTCCTTTATCCTGGTTCTATAACTTTCTTAAAACAAAACCAAACCTCCAGGTGAAGTCTGGGCTAGAAGTTTCATTAGAGAATGGTACATTTCTCCAGAGTTGTCACTACTGCTGCAAGGTCTCTGTTATCATGTCACGTCTTATAGTTCAGAAGGAAAAATTTCCCTTGCACCCTCATTCTCCCTCCCTCCCTCTCTTCCCTTCTTTCCACTCCCTCCCTCTCTCTCTCTCTCTCTCTCTCTCTCTCTCTCTCTCTCTCTCTCTCTCTCTCTCTCTTTCTGTCTCTCTCTCTCTCCAGTAAGCAAGATTGAATTTAGGGGCTACTGAGCTACTGCCCTAGAACTTGTGATCCTCCTGTCTCAGCCTTTCAAGTAGCTGGAATCACAGGTGTGGCAGGCCCTCTCTTTCTCAGGTCTTGGTTGAGACAGACCCCTGTAACAAAGACAGGTTAAAAAATAAAAATACATGGAAGTTTATTAAACTTCATACAACATGCATACATGGCAGGTACTCAGGACAAATGGTGAATCTCAAGAGTTGATCTCAAAGAATAAGCTTTGACTTCCAGTTTAAATACCATCCTTTACTAAAACAAAGAAATATGGGTATGAGAAAAGGCTGATTATAGGAGAGTGACCAGCTAAAACACCATAATCAAGAGCAAAGTTTTATATCTTTTGGGTCAGTCCTGCAAGTTTCTAACATTTTTACAATGCATTTTACATTCATTTTCTGCTTGAAATTCAGAAGTAGATAGCTTTTGCTTAAATCCAGCAATGTGACTATTACATAAGGGATAAAATGTAACATCTTCATTTCACCCACCCCAAGATTCATGGTTGAGATGCCTCTAATGAAAGCTAGGTTAACAAAGGAAAGCATACAAGTTTATTTATTGTAAGTTTCACATAATACAGGAAACTTTGGGAGAAGCCCTAAAGAAACAGAAGAATCAGTCTGTTTCTATGCTCATGTTAGAATGTAGAGTGGATACGTTCAATAAAGAGTCATGTGGAAGCATTGTAAAATAATACTAATGAGTGGTAATAAGTAGGGTGGGGGCATAGGAAGACCTGTTGTTCAAATTCTTCTCTGCTCCCCACTATCTTCAAAGAAAAGAATATTCCTTTCCTTTGGGTACAAGGAGGGTAAGTCTCATGTGAGGGCCATGTGACCTGCTTCCAAGGAAGATCAGGAAATTTTTTTATAGCCTGTTTCAAGAGAAAAGGGCAGGAGAATGTCGAAGAGACCTCCCTGCTTCTGCTTCCTGCTTCATAAATGCCAGGGTGCCACATTTTGGGGTAATGAACCTTGGGCCCCATCAATTATATGGCATAAAGTGTATAATAGAGCCACAGCACTCAGTAGAATTTTCATTATAAGCACTCCACACATGGTGGTGATGATTGTTACTCTTAGCTTACTGGCATTCCACAATTTCTATGACTGGCTTTGATATATCAGAATTGTTACAGTAGCCTCAGCATTCCAGTATTTCACCAGACAAATGTTCACTGTGTGATAAATGTTAATAATATTTTGCTGTGGATACAAATTTAATTCGCTTTATTAAACTATTTATTTGTACTTTGTTTGAGGTTCTATAGATTGAACTCAGGGTCTCACTCATGCTAGGCAACAGCTCTATCCCTGAATTTTTTAAACTTTATTTTGAGCTAGTGTGGTGACATAAGCCGTCATTCCAGTAGTATGGAGGCGGAGACAGGACAATCTCAAAACTATTAGCCAACCTGGACTATTTAGTGAAAACCTACCTCAAAACAAAACAAAAAAAAGGTCTTGACCTTGGAATTCTCTGCCCTCAGCTTTCCAAGTAGCTAGGATAAATACATGTGCCACAACAATTCTATAGGGAGCATATATTATTGGTAATCATTAAAAAGTAGTAATTCTATTTCCATCGTAAAAAGAAACCTGGTTTGGTTTGCATCATGTATACTATGACACAGAAAGCTTTGTTGCTTTACCGGTCAGTTTTCTGTTGTATTCAAGAATGCTATCCCACAGATGGTTAGGATTTTGTTAAAACTGACCACCACTAAAAGATCCTTCAGGGCTTAAAGAAAGAAAGTCTAAGGAAATAAAGTTGAATATTCTGAGTTATGGCCCAAATTTTAATCTGTGTTCCACTAAGCATGTCCATACACAACCATTTGGTTCATCCGCAAACTTGAACCCAACACGGTGGTACTGACCTATAATCCCAGGGCTCTCAGAAGCCCAGGGATGGGGATTGCAAGTCCGAGCACAGCTTTGGCGACTTAGAGACTTAGCAAAACCCTGTATCAAAAGAGCTGGGAATGTAGCTCAGGGCAAAGAACCTGGGTTCAATTCCCAATGCAAAATTAAATAAACAAAACCTTTGTGCACAGACCAGCACCAGTGTCTTCTCAGTCAGCCAAGTCCTTGCTACTCAAGGCTGGTGACATGTCCCCCAGATCTGCGATGTCAACTCCACCAGGGAGCTGGTTAACATGGGGAATCTCAGGCCCTACACTGAACTACTTAATGAGAATGTGCATTTTCCAAAATTCCAGGTGATTCCTAAATACATCAACATTTGAGAAGCTCAGGCAAGTTGCTCAGTCTTCAGTAGTAGGAAGAAATGTCCAGGTCAGTTTTCTTAGACCTGACTGGAACAAAATACATGAAACCGTGTTTAAATATAATTGATCCAGTTGCTGAGCAAGTATCATGATTTTTAAGAAAGCAGCTAAGGACATTCTTGTCTTACACCGGTAGAGTTACCAGGGTTGTTTGTATATCAGATTGGAGGGCTAAGGAAAGCAGAAAACTCTATATGCTTTTTCTGTCTCTGGTTCCACATAAGAATATAAAGGACCACAAGGAAAGTGATCCCAAATTGTCCGCATCATTATAAGTTTGTGATTTCATGTTTTGGTGCAAGGTTGAATCAACTCCATTTTTCTTGAGCCATTTGCTCAGGATGAGAAGTTCTTGCACCAGAAATAGATAAAGCAATCAGCAGAATGGATTAGATCCTGAGGAAGCCATTATCATGGAGTGTCAGTGAGTAAAATTAACATATATTTTTAATAAGTCTGTAATTTCTTATTCTACAATAGACCACATGGCCTACTCACTTTTCGTGGCCTCAAACACTTAAGCCCTCAAATGCCATTTAATTTGAAATGCGCACATACATACACCCTGTCCCCTCAAGGAAAACAAAGGAGTTGTGTTCTGAGCTCCAAAGCATTTCCTTAAGGAGTAAAAATTCAAATTACTATCAAAGCCAGGAATGTTACACTTGTGTCTGGAAAGCCACAGTGACACACTGTGTGTCGGATCCTGGGTCTTTCTTTCCTTGTAACTTGTTGGCTCAACATCATGAGCTGAGGGCAGCGCATCTGGGCTGAATTTTCAGGGGTAAAGTTTCATTTTCTTTATTTTGTGAATTTTTATAACAGACCTGGCATTGCTATTTAAATGAAATTATTGGATAGGGTTTTTTTGGGGGGTTGCTTTTGGTTTTGTTTTGCATTAGAATTGCATTTAATTGGGAAACAAAGGAACTTCTGCTGCTTTCAAGGAGAAAATGTTTCTCTTTTTTCAGTTCTAGACTACAAGTCTGGAGGCCTTTTGATGATCTCTTTATGCATGTACTTTTAGAAACATGTATACATTTTATGACTTCATTTGGGTGTTTAAAAAACTGTCGACTAAGCAGTGTCCCTAAAAATATTTTTTCCCTGCGCTAAAAGGCTGCAGAAAGTCTCATTTTACTATCACTGCCTTAGAGGGATTCCATGTAAAATTGCCTTCTTTCAACACATCTGAGGAACAGAATAATAAATGCCAACATTAGGGAGACAAGGCCGTCAAATTTAAGATGACCGTGTATTTGTAAAATTTATTAATTGAATTTTTTAAAAGTCAATTTGATCACTATGAAAAACTTCACCTTTTGAATATGCAAGAGATGTAGCTTGGATAACCAGGCCACAGATCACGCAGGCTCACAGCTTGCGTGCCTCAGCCTTCCACTTGGAATGGAGAGGAATTAGCTGCCACTTAGAGAAGAGCAGGTGGACAAGGCCTCCAATTCACCTTTCTTAGCCTCTTAACCCAGTATTTTCAGCGGTCAGTGAAAGGAATCCAGACTCAGAACTTTGGCTTTCTTGTTATGCGCTCCTTCTTTTAACAGAATGGCACAATGACAGGGTAGGAAGCCACGCTAAAGATGCTCACATGGGCCTCAAGGATGGTGAGCTGCTGGGCTTTGACTCCTTCGTTGCTTTGTCCCTGGAGTTCAGGAGGCACTGTGTCCTAGAGTAGAAGAAAAGCTTCTCCTGCCCCCTCGGAAGTTTTGCTGAGATCGAGGTAGCAGAGAGGACATAAAAAGCAGAAGGGAGATGAGGAACCTGGAGTTCTAGGGCGTAATCAAGGTTGTCCAGGTTATCCACATCTGCACCCGTCTCCTTCCTCCTAGGTTTGTTTGGTTTTTTCTTTCAAGCCCATCACATGCAAACCCCTTCCAGATACCATAAAACCATAAACTCACCTCGTTCGAGAGCAAAGGGCAGCAACCAATCTTAAAATGCAGAAACAGACTTAAGGGATTCAAAGAATGTTTTTAGGCAAAACATCTTAGATCACCCATCTTAAAGGATACCTCTAAGACCACATATGAACCCCAACCGCCAACCACGGTGTGCCTCAGTCTCTGGTACTCCTACCTTATTTTCTTTCAAAAGGTGCATTTCTTTGATTCTGTGTCCTAAATCTGCCTGTGTCTTTCACCGATGTGTCCTGAAATGCCTTTCTGTCATGGAAGGTATAGATGAATCTACTCCGTAGGGGTGAGAGAGAGAGTGAAGTCTTTGAGAACCTTTGGGGACTTATCCAGTGATTGGGTAGCTGTATCAGACAGATTCATAAAAGTACACAAATGTATTTACTAGGCACAGGGGCTTCATAGAAGGGTGAGTGCATGCTGATGCCCTTTGTCTGAGGGGAGAGGGCTTGGGAGAAGGTAGGGAATTTTTAGGGGAAATGCATGATTGTTCGAAGACAATAGGTTATATATGGCTTGGTTTTGAAGAATAAATGGGCCCAGGACATGAACAATGGCTGTGACAAGTCTGTCCATGAATGGTGACATTCCGCATTCTTTCTACCTGCCATCCAGATTTAGTTAATAAAACCTCAGGGAGTGGCCTGCAAGCAGTTGTTTTCCTCTTTGGTGGTCTTTCTTTAAGTAGATATGGGGATCTCAGAATAGGTTCTCCAGGATCTGCTGTTCTGTAAGGCCTCTATCTTACAATAGTTGGTACGCCGAAGTGTCATATTTGAGGGTGACATTTCCTAGGCTGTTTCAGTGCCTATTTACCATGGAGAAGCTAGAAAGCCAAAACTGTGACCTTCCTCTTATGGCTGTCTCTGGGAACCATCTCTGTCTCTCCAAGCCCTGGAAGAGAAGCTGCAGCCTTTCTTCATACCCAGTGAGGGAGCATCCAATATCCCACTGAAAAAGCCGGGCCATGGCTTCTGGAATTGAAGGCTCAGAGGGCATTTGTGCCAGATTCACCATAAAAAGCTCCAGTGATCTGCAGTCACAAGACAGAGGATTGAGGTATTGTTCAGACCCTAGGTAGAAGCTGCATGAATCCTAATGAGGCAGGATATTAGGGCTTAGCAAGGTGGCTTGGCAAGTGGGCGTGACCTGTCAATCACAGAGATCTGGGTTACATGTTCAGAACAGCTTCTAAGCCCTGCAAATGGTAGCAATCAGACAATGCTGTCTTCAGTTCTTCTGGCACAAGATAAAGCAGGGTTTGATAGGATGGCCCAGTTCTGACATCAGAATGGATGTTATAAAAAGACAGTGATCCTCAGTCTCATGGCCACTGTGAACCTTTTCACCAACTGACTCTGCAGAGTCCTATGATTAATACCTTTAATAAATATATAACTTCACCACCTGATTTCCTGTCTAATTCTTTGTTCAGGACAACAAGAGTCTGGCAAGGATCCCCAGGAAGAGAACAGCATGCCTTAGAGTGTTAACTCTGGTAACACTAGGACTTCAGTACAGTCATTGTGGAAACTCTGGCCTCAGGCTGTTTGTGAAGGCATGCTACAAGCCTTTAAGATGTGAGAAGAAGGGGTCAACATGACACATGTATAAAGTTTGGAGATCACAGAACCATCCTATGGAGGTGCTAGCCAACTAAACACTTTATTACAAAGAATTGGTAGTGTTGAAAGATATAAAAACACTGATTACTCTGATTTGATCATTATCCATTGTATCAATGTATCAAATTATCACCCTTTGCTCTTTAAGCACATTCAGTTACACATTAAAAACATCTTTTTAAAATTACCATTCCTTGTAGAGTAGGAAAAATTATTTTCTATCTCTACAGTTCTTAGCTATGACTCCCTGTAACAAAAGACAGATTAACAACAGACAAACAGACAAACAGAAGTTTGATAACAATTATACCTCTTGTATGCACAGGATAAACCCAGAAAACTGAGTAAACCTCTTGTGAAGATCTTAGAGTACTGTCTTAGAGTTGAGGTTTAATGCCATCTCAGAAACAGAGAATGGTATAGGGCAAGGTCTGCTTGAGAGGTGACCAAGATCAGGACCTTGAGCAAAGGAAAGTTTGCTTTGCAGATTTAAATCTGTGTCTTCTCCGTAGATAAGAATCCCTAATGATTTAGTTCTTGTCCCCCTTCTGGTGCAGAGGAAGACACTGATGGAAACAGAGCTTTCCTTCACAGTGGCATGGTTTTCTCACAACAGGGCGGCTTCTCAGAGCTCTCTCTGTCCACAGTTTTTCAAAGTAAGAGTTCAGAAAAACCCTTCTATCCAAGAGGCGTGACATGGCATGGCACAGTCTCATCACCCATAGGTACATTTTGGGGTGCCGTGTTCCTGAACTTCGTCACTTGCATTCCATTTCTGTCTGCTCACTTATTTTACCCCCACGGTGCTGGAAAACTGCAACTCCGGGTAGAGTATAAGATTAGCCAGGAAAGGGAAGCGACTAACCATTGCAACTCCCCCATCCCCTCCCAAGCAGCAGGGTTGGTGGAAATGGAGATGTTGTATTTCCCTCCAAATACTGAAGTTTTGCTTGATGTACTGGGTTCAACACCATTAATTATAAAATTAATTGAGGCATGACTGAGACTTGAAAGGAACGCATGACTTCTATTGCCTAAGACAAGGAGAAATGTTGTGGGAAGTGTCCAAGTTTTTATTCCCAGGCAAGGAAAAGATTCCCTGCTGAGCAGTTTTTGAAAAAGAAAATGGGTGTCAAAAATATGACATTCCGTGAGATCCATGTGACCGATGTGCTGGTTCCATGCTCTTTTCCATTTCACAGAAGCCCTCATGGGGAGAGCAGACATCAGCACCTGCCCACGTAACAACCAGTCATCGGTGTACTTGGCCCCTTGATCGCCCTGACAAGTAATCGCTCAGCAGACCCCATGCTTTGCCCTCTGGGAGCTAGTGGTCTGTTGGGAAAGGAAGCTGAGTAAATAGGAATGAAAGTAACTCGGTGATGTGAGTGTAGCTAAAGGATGCTCAGAAATCCCTGTCCTGGTCTCAGAGGAAGCCTCCCCCTGGGAGATAAGCTTAATTTGAAGCTTCAGAGCCAGCAGGTGTTCACTGGGCAAAGAGAAAGAAGAGAGAGGGAGGAGAAATCGTTTCCAGGTGGAGATAACCGCAGAGGACAAAACCTGCAGAAAGATGAGCAGAAGCGGGGAAATTAGAGTGTGGAATTGCGAGGGCGGAAAATGCAAAACATTAGGATTGAAACAGAGCGAGGGCCACTTCTTGAGGGCCTTAGGGGTCGCATTTACTTGGGATTTTAGTCTTAGGACACTGTTAATTTTTAGCAAAGGAAGAATCCATTTGCACTTCTGTGTCATTTTCTCTAAGGCAGGGTAATAAGAAGAAAATATTAGAACCCTTAATCACACTGTTTAAGGCACAGCCTTTGACATTTTCTAATAGACATTTCACATGTACACTTACAATGGTAGCAGGTGTATGTGCATGTAATTTGGAACTGTATTTGGGAGTGCGGGACTGATTGCTTCAGAAGGGCCTCTCTAGCTGCCGCGCCAAGCTGCAGAGAACACGGATTAGAGGACCGTAAGGTGAAGCAAGGAGGCCAAACTGGAGGCTGTGGCATTGACTGAAGTAGGCATGATAGAGCACGAACCAGGGCAGGAAGTAGGCATTAATGTCCCCCCAGGCTCACATGTAAGACTATTCGGTCTGAGACCTGCAGCACCCACAAACCACTTGACGGAGCAGGAGTATAAAGAGCCCTGGATGTGGAAAGACCCAAGGTGCAGTTTCCTAAATGAATATGTGCCTTGGGCACATCATTTCCTTTCCGAGGTTTTACTTTCTGCACCATAAAAATAGGGCTTTGGGTCCACACACTACCCACCTGCTAGACCACTGTAGTGAGGAAAGAATGACCTTGGAGATGGTGAAGTGCTACACAGGTGACAGTTAGGTGTCCTTATTTCACAATAGATTCCACAAGTATATTTCAGTGTGGAACTGTCACCAAAAACATGATAAGGTTCCACTTCAAACAAACACACTAACTCCTGCTACGCTTAGCAAAAGAAGGCACAGGTATGGTAGAAATAGTAACAAATGGGACTAGAGATCTGGTCATGCCTCTGTTACCTGGGGAGTTCTGAGACTGTTTCTTAGTTGTCAATGGGAAATCAAGGCACCTGTCATGACTACATTTGTTGAACCCTTCAGGAAAGAGGCATTTGACACCCCCCAGGATGGCGGCCAGAAGCTTTCTTTTGCCTCAAATCTGCTTCTGCACTGTCCCCTATGCAATCTTGAACAAGTCATGTGACTACTTCTGCCTCACTTTCTTTATGTGTGAAGAGTGAATTCAGTTGGGATTCAAGATTTCCAAGCACCCAGATATGAAGCATCATTCCCTACAGAAGGTGAGTGATGAGATAAAACCTGAAACTCCCTTTGTCACAGTTGGTGTTTTATTTGCCTGGTTGGGAGAGAAAGGAGGGGGAAGAATAGTTTGGGGAGGGGATAAAAGTTTACCACTAGAATTATCTGCACATTAACCAAGGCATGGAAAATGGAAGAAGCTGTGAAGATTTTCTCAATATGCAGAGCCACCAGGCAATCACTGACAATAAAAGTGTGCGTTTAGCAATCCATGCTGAGTTTTAATTTTCTGGCCCTGGCATACCCATTATTTAAGCATGCATTTGGCATGGCTCCAGCCTACCCCTCGTCAACATGGCTAAGAGAGGGGCTAAGAAGCCTCCTCCACCTCACACCAGCCTCCACATCTGGGATCCTTTGCACCCTCCTACTCCACTCTTCAAAGGTCAGCAAAAGGAAGTGGGACAGCTGACTTCATCAAGGACAAAGAGAAGTTGAGGGAGAACTGGAGGAAGAAGAGAGCGGAACTGGGAGAAATGTTTGGATAAAGTCAAGGAGGAGGGGGGCGGGGACATAGCTCAGCAGCACAAGTCCCTGCCTGGCAAGTGCAAGGTCCTAAGTTCGATTCACAGTACCCCCCACCAAAAAAAAAAAAAAAGAATCAAGGAGGAAGAGAGGAGACCACGACTGTGAATGTTTAGTGGACAACATGAACGGGAGAAATTAGGTGCCAGAACAAGGTGTGAGAAGAGTAAAGGAGGCAGTAAAATGCAACAACTCTAAGTCCCTGATCTCTTTCCCTTCGCTGGTCAACTGGGCAGGTGGTAGACAGCATCCAGCCCAGCACCCTCAGCGTGGGCTACATCTACAGCATTTGAGCTGAGGCCAGGTTCTTTCTGAGCAGCTCCAGTCATGGCTCAGCATGATGGGGACCAATGACCTGACTATCCTTGCTCAAGTGTGGGACGCTGCTCCAGTTTCCTGTTGGAGTGGCTGAGACTTTCTCAGAGCTCCCTCTGGGTGCAGACTCTTCTCACCCTATTTTCTTTCCTTCCCCCTTGCAGTGATTCGTTTTGTGTGTCAGCTTGGTAAGGCAATGTGCTCAGTTGCATGATCAAACACTAATCCAAGTGGGGCTATGAAAGTACTCTGTAGATGTGGTTAATATGCACAATCAGTTGACTTTAAGTAAAGGAGGTGGGTGGGCCTACTCTACTCCGTTGAAAACATTAAGAATCAAAACTCAGGTTTCCGCAAGAAGAAGCAATTCTGCCTCAAGACTACAGCATCAGTTCTTGCATGAGTTTCCAGCATTCTCTATAGATTACAGACTTCCCACAATAATACAGTTCCTTAAAAGAAATCTCTTAAATACACAAATATCCATGGTTTTGTTTCTGTGGCCACCTACTCTTTCTCAGACAACAGATCTGCATCAACATGAAGAATCTTCTTGCTGACCCCCTCCTCCTGGCCTTTATTTCTCATGATACAACCTCCAATAAATCTCTTGCACTTCTAAGGCTGTCTTGTTCTCACCTCCTAAAGCAGCGGTCTTAGTTACTTTGCTTGTTGCTGAGACAAAACGCCCAAGACTCAAAAGTTAAAGGAGAAAAGCTTTATTGTAGCTCATAGTTTGTAGAGCTTTCAGTTTATACTTGTCTGGCTCCAAAGCAGAGTTGCATGGCAGAGGAGCATTGCAGAGGAGACACAGCTCATGCTGGCAGAAGACAGCAAAGCAGTGAAATAGTGAAGCAGCAGCAGCAAGCAGCAATGAAACAGCAGCACCAGTTTACTTCTGTCCATGTATATTCTACCCAGGCTGTAAGCCTATTGATTACTATCACCCACACCATCAATTCCAGCATCACACACTTAATTCTAGCATCACACACCCTAGATCCAGCCACTTCCCAAAGGTCCAGTCTATGAATGCATGAGGCTTTGGGGAGACACCTAGACACAAGCCATAACAGGATCCAACCTTAGAGTTCTACAGCTTCATCCACACTTTCAGGCTATATCCTCATTTTTCTTATAGAAAATCTGAGCATGACTGATACCAACCAGAGGACTTTATACCACTGGAGTATGAGGTCAAGAACAAACACAGTATAGAAAAAGGACTGGAAAGAAGAGAAATTTGGGGCCACAGCTATGAGACTCATGAAACAAACTGCCTCTTCCTCAAAGTCTGGCAATGTCAGATTTGCATGTTTGCCTAAATGGATCACTTGCCAAGGTCTTTCTGTATGTAGGGGCCTGAGAGGATTCCAGGCAGGAAAGGAGGGAGAAGAGACACACACCGGAGCTTGCCTCATGTTCAGTTTCGCTTACTGGAGTCCATTAAAAATGTATGTTTCACCTTCACCAACTGCCATCTCCTAAGTCATCTTTCTTTCTGACACTTGCAAAACAATATTCCTTGCACATCCTTCAATTTTCTCCTCCGCTTTTATAGACTCCTCTGCCTGGCTTTTTATAAAATGAAACTACAGGGTGGAAATGTTTGCTATTTTACTGCGACGTCTGCCTCAGTGGCTTTATGTGTGGTTTCCATAGAGAGATGGGGAACATCAGTGTTGACATGTGCGATGCAAGGACAATGTGAGGACAGCCTTATCTGCGCAGCCACCACACGTGGTGCGAGGGCCTGATGGTGCCAGTGAAAGTGGCTCCCCCATGTCCTTGCGTGACTTAACCTGGCAGCCGGTGAGGTAGGATGGTCATCTCTGAGCCTGAGCTGACTTCCCTCCTGGTGAGAGCTCCTGTTCATTCGTTCTCCCAGGGATTTCTTCACCAGCAGGTAACTTGGGGCCTGGTGGGTGACAGAAGCTGGAGAAATCATGGAAGGTCCCAAGATGCCATCCGTCCACAGACAGCTTCAGGGTGGCTTCCTCAGCTGTTTTGGGACCACACAATTTTAATCTTTAATGAAGGTGCAGCTTGAAAATTTAGAAAGGCAAAAAAAACCAAAGGGAACTTTTAGCACCTTGCACAACCTGTCTCTGGACACAGAGGTCAGAAGAGTGGAATGGTAAAACATTCTACCCCTGGTGTCTCAGTTGTAGCCTCCAGGACAAACAGTGTGATTTGGTCCCCACCCATCCTGCTCTGGCTGTCCAAATCTGCAGGGGATTGTACACTTTCCCTCTACTCTCTGAAGTAAAGGGAGCTCCACTGGAACTCAATGGCACTCTGAGTCTTTGGAACAAAGGGACGGTAGACAGGTTACCAGGAGAAAAGTCATTTTAGTTAGTAGATGCATAGCTATGGTAGTTTGGCAAAGGTTTAGTCACAGAAGGGCCAGAGGCTTGCAGCTTATGTACTATTTTGAGGTACAGAAAGAAATGTGGGTGGGGGCTTTAAGGGTGGGTGTGACAGGGTGGAGTATACACATTATGAGAGTAGGGGGAGAATATGCACTCTAACTAAATGCTGTGTTAACCAGGTAGGTGGTACATGCCTATAACTGCAGCACGCTAGAAGGCTGAGCAGGAGGATCACAGGTTTGAGCTCAGCCTGGGCACCTTAGCAAGATAGTGTCTAAAAAGAAAAATTAAATAAGATATGCAGCTCGGTGTGAAGGCCCTAGGTTCATTACCCAGTCCCAGAACAAAAGGAAATCTTTCTATGCAGGTAGAGCCTCTCAGGTAAAAGTTCACAGAAGAGCAGAGCATGAAGTGTTGATCTTTTAATGTCTTCTGTGACCTGATTCAATTGCCCAGTGTCTAGGGAGGGATTTGTGTGCTGAATTCTTGCTGGAGGATCTTGGCTTTATGCAGATAAGGGAAGTTCACAAAGGCCTTAATTTAATCACAGAACCAAAACACCACACCTTAGACTTGGTTTGTCAGTCCCAAGGCTAACTCGAAACCTTCTGTGTTCTTTACCAGAGTGGATGTGTGAAAGCCACAAGCAAAGCACATCACGGCTGTCTGCTGCTCTCCAGGCCAGGGAAGGAAGGCCAGGCCTCTGGCTCGAGGGTTTTACCCCTGACACCCGTTGGCATGGGGCCACAGCTCCTGGAACTCACCGTGAGAGCCAAACCCACCTAGCCAGGCAGCCAGGCTTCCCACACATGGGTGCCACTTGCAGGGAGTGGGAAACCCTGCTGCTCAATGCCACCTCTGTGGCAACTCAGTCACCAGTACAGTGCTCCTAGGGCAACACGATTTTTCATGCAAACAACTTTGCTCTAACTTGGCATATTGGTCAGGTTTCTCAGAAAACAGACCTAAAGGGAGTGTGTGTGTTAAGCACCTGGTTTGTGTAATTGTGGGACTGGAAAGTCTGTGATTTGCAGGAGAGGCTGGAAAATCCAGCAAGAACTAATGCTTCAGTCTTGAGCCCGAAGCAGTTTGGAAGCAGAATTCCTTTCTCTTTGGTAGTCTCCATCTTTTCTCCGCAGGCCTTCAACTGATCACATGAGGCCCACTCCTGCTGAGATGAAGGACATGCCTCACTGGCACTTGGATTGTTTTGAGCTAAAAGCCACTGAGAATCAGCAAACACAGAAGAGCTCTAAAAAAATAGGGCACACATATTCCTTCTGTAAAGGAAATGTGCTTTGGTAATGCATCCTCGTCTCCCATGTCAGGAAGAAGATTCTTAACTCTGGATCAGTGGAGAAGATGTGAATTTAAGTCTGCACAATAAACATTACAAAGCATACCTTCTCATAGCCCCAATCCTCAAGCCCTGCGCACTTCCTTTGTCCAGCCTACGGTGGTACGTAAGCCTTCTAAGAACTCCTTAGGGTCATTTGTCACTGGCTACACGTGTATATGTGTGTTTGTGTGTGTGTGTGTGTGTGTGTGTGTGTGTGTGTGTGTGGCTACATGTTGAGAAACTTCTATTTGCCTCTCTCTTGTTAATCTGCCCTTGCCAAGCTAATTTATAGGATGCCAGCTGGAGAACTTTAGATGAGTAAAGGAAAAAGTTTTAAAATTCTCTGATGGAAGATGATCTACTTTACTCAAAGTCTAATGCTTTAAATGTTAATCATATCTTTAAAAATACCTCCACAGCAACATCTAGATGGTTGTTTCACCAAACAAAGGGTAACATAGCCCAGGTAAATCCATACATAAAATGAACTATCATCTCCATCTCCAGTAAACTCCAGGTGTGACGTTTTATCAACTCTTATCCTTGATAAAGTGGGCAGTGGTAGAAGTTATATGGAAATTAAGAAGTAAGACGAGGGCTGGGGTTGTAGCTCAGGGGTGGAGCACCTATCTGGCATGGATAAGGCCCTAGTTCAGTCCTCAGCCTGGGGGGAAAATTAATTAGGCACCTTCTTTTTAGTAGGATTTTTATTACCTTTCAAAAAATTAAATGAAGACTACACTATTACTGTCAAAAGTTTAGGGCACATCAATAAGAGAAGAATAAAATTCACTTATAACTCCACCATCCCAAAGTAGCTGCTATTCATTTTTATGTGCACTATTTCTGTGTTTTTTGTTTTTTACCACTGTTGGGCCAGTCAGCTGTAGAGGAAGAAAAATGTTTTCCTCTAGCCACATCACGTTCTTCTTCTAGGATCCATGAATCCAACTGGCAAAAGACAGATTTGCAGGAGAAAAACCAAGAGAACATTTGCATTGTGCTTATACAAGGGTTGATAAAAATATATAAATTATAAGGGTACAGTGCCATTAAATACTCCTTTACTTCAGATAAGGTGTGATAAAAATTGGGTAGACACGGTAGCCAATCGCCATCCAATGGCGAGGCAGCTTGTACAAGACATGGTGCCTCTCTATCCATCTCATTCAATGGATCCGGAAGCACAGAACTTCCCGAACATCCCTAAAGTCAAAATGACCACGACATGTCAATGTTTCTAATCTGCTCAGAACACTGAGGAAGCCACCAAAAGATACGAAAGAGAACTTTCGGAACTGCATCAGAAAGTGGCAGGAATGATGGGACGAGTGTGTTTGCAGTGAGTGGGAGTGTTTTGAGGGGAATTCATGGCAACATGTCTCTTACTGCAATAATTTTTTAAGAATTTAAACATTTGTCATATTTTTTGATCATTATACATATGTGGGAGCACACAGAGATGAGCGACTCTGAAGAGTACTTAGAACTTGGGTGGGGAAAGCCAGTGATGGGAAGGTGACTAGGAAAAGTACAGCAAATGGAGTTGCTTAGTCTTAGTATTATTATTATTATTATTATTATTATTATTTTGGTACCGGGAATTGAACTCAGAACCTTGTGCTTACCAGGCCGGTGCTGCATCACTGAGTTATATCCCTCCCCAGCCCCTGCTTAGTTATATTACTCAGACTTAAAGCAGTGTCTTTTGCACTGATAAGAATTGAGTCTTCCTGGTGCCAGAAGACAACGCCACAAAAGGACATTTCCTTTGCAAAAGAAAAACTTGTGCTCTGATTGTTGAGCTTTTCCTGTGTCTGCTCATTCTCAATGGATTTTAATTTAAAATAATCCCTGTAGCAAAGAAATATATTTCAAGGTGGTATGTTCCAATAACTCTTTGTATACTATAAAGAAACTTTGTAACTTGATTCTTTTATTTTAAAAATTAAAAAACCAACAAAACAACAATGAAGACAAAATCAAAACAACACAAAAACAACAAAATGATACATGACCTCAAGACAAAATGATAGAAATTTACAATGGTTGCTACGTCACATACTGTTATCTTTAACAAAGTTGCTCAGTCCATTAGACATAAGAATATAAGATTGATCAAACAACCAAAGACAGTAACAAGCACAAAAAAACTTAAAAAAATTGGAAATGATGCAGAGCTTCACCATACAAATTGGTAGGAGTTCAACAGTGGTTCTTCTAATGCGTATTGTTTTCAAATCAGTCATTCTAATTGAAGCATGTAAAGCTGGTCAAGAAAAAAGAAAATTTTAAGCATTGACAAGTCCTCTCAATACACTACAGACATCAGCAATATACCTATTCCAGCTATCTTTTTATATATATACATATATATATATATATGTATATATATATATATATAAATTTTGTAGTAACTTGGTTTTTGCACTTGATCTCATATGTACATTATCTCAAGACAATATATATTCTACTATAACAATACTCTTAATTAGCATAATTTAATCTATTGCATGAATATACCATCTCCTGGTTAACAAATCCTTTATGGTGCTATGAAAAAAGTTTCTAATTTGGCCCATTATAAACAAGTCTACATTACTCAAGCACCTTCGTCTATTTATCCAGTTATTTTCCTCTGATATTTTCTACAAAAGGCAGGTTTATAGTATGCTTTGGGGGATCTAATATGTTAAGCAAGTTCTCTAACACTGAGCTATACTCTCAGCCAAGGCTATGCACAATTTTGAAAGACTTTTGATGCCTACTGGTGAACTGTTCTTCAGAAAAATACACCAGTCAATACAAGTGTTATTATTTTGATGGTACATCCTTATTCACATACATTACTGTCATAATCAATAAATATCTCTGAATCCTCTATTACCAGAATGAAGCCTGAAAGAAAAATGTTCATAATCCTGGGGTATAAGAAGAAAAAAACAAAATAAAACAAATCAAAAGTGCTCAATCTTATTTTTGTCTTTGAAGCAAATTTTCTTAATAGAATTTTTAAAATTTTAAATACATCTCTACTGATGTGCCATTCTACTATAAAAAGGACACTACATTACCTACTAGTAAGATGATTTAAGGACCAGATGATTTCTAAAAGAATACAAGTATATGTATAAAAAGACCTAATGAAGTGGGTGTGGTGGCACATACGTATAATCCCAGTACCCTGAGAGACTTAGACAGGAGGACTGCATGTTCAAATCAAGCCTTTGTAATTTAGTGACTTAGCAAGACTGTCTAAAAAAAGAAAGAAAAAAAACGCTAGTTTCAAAATTTTTCTTTCAGTGTTGGAAGTTGACAGGCCAACTGTAGACCAGTGACAGTGAAAGCTTGCTCCTTACTTCTGGAATCCACAAATTCAATATTCTATATCCAGGATACACTCTTCACAGTGGCCTATACAACAGGCTTCTTTCAAGTCAGACCAGAGATGTTCCGGGAGCCAGTCTTCATGCAAGTGCATGAAGTACACACAGGCTGGTGCTCCCCAGAGCAGGTATGAGCTTCAGGAGCCTTGGTTCTCATAGTTAGTGTTGGGAGAAATCATAGCTCTCTGCACTCTTAAACAGTTTTTATGGTAGATCCTGGTGACAGAAGACAGATTATATTAACAAGAGTAAAACAAACAGAAGTTCAATGACATGTGTAACTCAGGTTTCTTGTAAGGTGCACAGGGAAAATGAACAACTCTCATAGAGGTGGCTTAAATACCATCTTAACTGAAGCAAAGAAGGACAAGAGGGAACTTAGGAAATTAGGGGGGCAATCCAGGAAAAGTATGGCAAACAGCATGAGGGTTGGTCGACAGATGCTGGTCTTGTTTCTCCTTGATAAGAGTTATCCTTCTCCTGGTACATGGAGGGACAGAGATTACAAAATGCAGATTTGTAAACTTTCCTTGCAAAGGTGTCACTTTAACTCCATTTTCAGAGCCCCTTCTATGTCTTCAGTTTCTTAAAATTATCCTTATTCCAAGGAGGCACAGAGTCATCTCCAGGGTCCACACAGGACTGGTTCCAGAACCCCTACGGATGCTCAAGTCCTGTATATAAAAAGGCATAGTATTTGCATATAATCTGCACATCCTCCCATGTATTTTATGTCATCTCTAAATGACTATAAATACCTAATACAATGTAGATGCTCTGTATAAAAAAGCTGTACGTGATATTGCTTAGGGAATAATGACAAAAAAATCTGTACATCATCAGTACAGATGCAATTTATTTCCCAATATTTTCCATATGAGGTTGGTTATTTGAGTGTAACCTATGTATATGGAGGTCCAACTGTATTTTGGGGAGCCATACCGGGTCTCCTACACTAGATATATTATTCACCAACACCAAACTCCTAGACACCATGGGCAGACATAACCACATTCCCACATACTGACTGAAAGAATCACCTTGATTTCCTCATGAAAGTCACAAAAGCAACTTTGTTAATGACTCAGGACCTCGGATCAATTACAGAAGGTCAATAAATATTTGTTACACTGAATTGCTTCCACATTGCATCACACGGCTCAATAAATGTTTGTCACATGGACTTGCTCCAGGGTGAGGATGTCTGTCTCATCCTTGGGTCTTTACACTAGGAACACTTTGTAAGCATGAAAGGGATTGACAAACCGACATTTTTATTTCTGTGCACCTAAGAGCGCAGAAGCTAGAGGAAGCTGAAGGAGAATTGTGGTTAGGTGCCAACACTGTTAACGTTCATCAGAGGCCAGGAGGCAGAGGCAAAAAGAGTGATCGACGAATAAAGCACAGGATTAGTGCAAGATCTTAACTGCTGCCCCTGAATCTAAGATCAACCCTATTTGCCACTCCACAAACAGCAACCACACACGTTTCCTAGGAACCAGGCATAGTCATAGCAGAGACAATTCCAAAGCAGGGTTAACCTGGAGGTGGAGTCACCTCTGCCTTCAGGACGCCTCACTTCTAAACTGTCATCCCACACCTCTGCAAATATTGAAGCCAATGTGCCAATTAAAAGCCTGACTTGCAGTGGCATAATAGCTTAGAATGTGGGTTTCATTCTTTTCCAGCTGAACAAAAGCAATGGCTTTGGTTGTCCTGCACCAGGGACTGTGACGAGGTGCAGTCCTTTTGAATGGTCCCTGCCACCACGCACTTCCCAACTGCAGCCACCAGCTATGTAAGTAACAAAAGGGAACCAAAGGAAAGACATCAGGATTCACAAAATTCAGAGGCTTAGGGTGAGGGAGGGCCCCAAAGAACAGCAGACTGACCTGTTCCATTTGTATCACTCGTTAACCAAATTATTAGCGACTTGTTCAACAATGACTGTGTCCCTGACACCAAAACCCACACAGCACAGCAACTCTTAAGCCACCATCTCTGCATTATTAATCATGTTCACGGTGCCTTACTTAGCCAGTTACAATGTGAGCTCACTCGCAGGCTCTGCAGAGAACAAATTAAAGAGGCTTGCTCCCTTCCATGAAAATACTTCTGAAATGCGGTCTATTCATTCCCCCTAAATGCTTCTCCCCTTCCAATTGGCATTCCAGCCATGTTGCATACTATTTTAAAGCCATTGTATAGGTCAAGAATGTTAAGCCCTTACCCATGACAATGACTTACTCTCGTGGACTGTGTACACAGATGGAGAAGGTACAAACACTGGTGTGCGTGCGTCCCCTGGTCCCTTTGGTGTCCCCCAGCACTGTGGCTTTACTCCTCCTTTGTGTGGCAGCCTTTTGCCGGCGGTCTCTTTCTCCTGCAAAGAGAGATTACAAATACAATCCGAGAATTGCAAATAGAACGGTGGATGCCTTTTGTTCGGCTTCCTGTCCAAGTTGTTACAACCTTTGTCATGGTAATGAGCCATCACATTTCATAGCTTGAATATTCTCTCCACTCCCCGAGCACATTGTGTGTCTAAACTCCGATGAGTTTATGGTTTCCTTCCTTGCAGTGTTGCCCATAGGTAAAGATAGCTGGAAAAGCTGACCTGCTTTAAAATGACCAGCAGTTCTCAATGGAAGTAAATGGCTTTCATATTCCTTTGTACTTGTTTATTTAAAGATGGGTCTTGCTATGTAGCCCAGGCTGGCCTCAAACTTGTGACTTTGCTGCCTCACCCTTCTGAGTAGCTGGGATGACAGGACTGCACTACCTCACCAGGCTTTTCTTGTGTAGTTTTAAAAATATTAGTAGTAGTATTGTAGACAGCTAAGTAGGTAGAAATGTTATAGGCAGTCAGACAGGGCAACGCCCTCAAGGGAGTCAGTGCAGAAGATGAAAACACATTACGTCTGTGAGTGGAGGTGCATCCAATGAAGGCTGGGTCTTGAGATAAAGACAGGATGACCAGGCCTACATGCCTGCCCAAGCAATGTACTATATTGGTATCACCTGACATCAGTCACCCAGCTAGGTGACCAGGACCTCCTGACTCATCTCTTCCAAAAATTTCTTGTTCTTTCCATGCACACTTGCTCTGTGACCTGCTTCCCTACTGGATCAACATTACCTATGCGGCTATACTTGTAACCTGATTGGTTGATCATAGTTTTGTCTCACGTTGTATCCACCTCATGATTTTGTATCCACCTTGTGATTTTGCTCTATAAAACTTCCTTTGAGGAGTAAGCTCATTGGCAACCCGTTTGGGTCCCCTCCTGTCTCTCTCTCGATAAAATTTCCTACTCTTAACCTCCGTTGTTCCTTAGAATTCATACTTTGCTTTGGAAAACATGAACTCAGCCTGTCAGACATCTAGCAGGTTGGAAGTTACATTTATTTTCCCTGTCTAATCTGAAGGTCCTGTATCAGTAGTACATGTTTGCAGTACAACTAATTATTTTCCCTGATGGGATCTGACACATGTACACAACAAATCTGAACTGTTTTTCTGTCCCCTTCCACTTTCCTTCCTCCTCCTTCCATCTCATTATCCACTTCTTTTTTGTAAAAGACTTGTCTCCCTATTACTGCTATCTTTTACATTGTTCTTTATTTATATTTTGGGTTTCTCATAGAAGTGACTTCAAACTGCAACATGTCAGACGCACACACCACACAAAGGATGGTCTATGAGGTCTTGCAAAGGATCGGTGGGTTTTCCTTCCTAGATGAATTTTCCCCAGTCTTGACAGAGTGGTTTCCATCTTTCATTCAACAGAAGAATGTTGAGGGCCTGCTGAGCTTGACAACAGATGTGTAGGGAGAACAGGTAGATATGGGTTTAGAAACACAAAGGCTATTTGGATCTGTACTGATTCAAATAAACAGAACACTGGATTTACTGCCAGGGTCTTGGAGTGCTGTGGTATCTTTCTGGAAATTCCTTGCCAGTTATTGTGCTGAACAAAAAACTGGACAACACATATGTGAAAGGTGGTGATATTTTATACCCAGTGAAGATAGGAAAAGAAGTATGCTCTGCAAAGTGATAGCAGCTCGCTGAGGAGGACAGAAGCCCTGAGATTAATGCCCCCATCTTTTTTGTCCCCATGGCTCAGGATGACAAAGGTGGTCCTATCAAAAACCTGCTTGGTTTTGCACCAGAAGAATTAAAGATAGCACTTTCTGATTGGCCCTATTTGTAGGACTTGGGAATTGTATTTCTGTGGCTGTGTCCTGATCTCCGTGATTGACAGGTCACATCCATAGGCCTAGCTGGCTGGCCACCTATGTCGTAATCTCCTACCTTGGATTCATCTCTCAGCAGTATAAAACAATTTTAAAATTGTTTTAATTGACACATTATTTGCACTATTTATGGGGCATTGCACAATAACTTAGTAATGTATAATCATGTGTAATAATCAAGTCAGGTAATTAGCATTTCCATCTCCTTGCATATTTATCATTTCTATGAGTTAGAAAGCACTGGAGTCTTATATCCTAGTTATTTGGAAATTCTGTATATCTCAAATTGTTGTAGACTATAGTTACTCTACTATGCTACAGAACACTAGCACTCCTATTCACCTGTCATTCTAAACTAATGATACAACTCTCAGATCAAATTTCACCCATGATAGCCCATTTATAACAGCCGCCATGTGATTAAAGAGCCACTAACTTTACCAATGAATATCCAGAGTAACCCATTTTTGATCTTGGCCAAAGAGGCAGCTAGCAGATGGCAGCTTTCCAACAGGCAAATTTCGACTACAGCAAAGTTTTCACTTTCATTGTGGCTTTTTGCTAACTAGTGTGTGTGTGATATTTATTACATTATCTAGTCTAGCGTACTGTAAAGGAAATTACAGACATTGTAACAGTTTATAAGACGACTCCATCTATATTTGATTTCTGACATGCATGAATAATTTATTCCACCAATATTTCATCAAAATGGTGCCCTGTTAATTAAACGAAGGGTTTTTGTGACAAAGCACAAACTGCTGGGGTGGGTGGTCTGTAGTGTTCCAGAATATAAAAGGGCTTTTCATACTCCCAGCAGATGGGGCCCCCCAAGGATAAAAGAGACTTGAGAGCCACTTAAATTGGCCTCCGGCCGTTGGCGATTGAAGCTAAGTGCTAGCTGTGATTGAATTTCTGTAAAGCACCGTGCACAGTGCCTGGCACAGGGCTACTGCTGGGTATCTGCTAGGACTTCCCCTACAGCTGGATGTACACGGTTAGAAACCTAGTGACATTTTCAAGCCAGTGTGACTTTTAGTTAAATGACTTGTCCTGAGTTTGTATGAAGGCACTGGTGAAGCCTGAAATAGAACTCAGTGTCTGTGTTCAATTTCTGTTCCATACCTCCTCTCCCTGGGATGCCTGGCCCCTTCTCTACAGGAAGCTTTGCCAAGAGAGAATGAGGTTCGCAAAGCCACTTAAGCACGCTGGTAGTTATCCAACGGCTGGCCACTTCTGGTCTCGTCCCAAATATATGCTGCTTGCATATTTGCAGTTTCAAAGTAGCGAAACACAAAAGTCTGTTTTCTTTCTCTCTTCTTTCCTGGTTTCTTCCCTTCCTTCCTTCCCTTCTCCTTTTCTTTTGTCCCTTTCTTCTTTCTTCCTTCCTTCCCTCTTTTCTTTTTTTTTTTTTCCTTTTCTTTCTTTCCTTTCCACCCTCCTTCCTGCCTGGCTTCTTTCCTTTTAATCTCTTCATATACAAGCGTCAGGTTGAGGGTGAGGGGTGAGGTGGGGGTGAGGAAAAACAGGAAAAAATTTTGATACCTGTTATTTACTGTGTCTGGAAGGTGTTGAGGATTTAGAGATGAAAGTGGTTGGAGGGTGGCTAAATAAAGTTATTCTGGGCTTACCTGGTATTAAAACTCATAAATTCTAACCTCTTACTCTACACTGAGCTACATCTCTAGTCCATTTTTCCTTTTTTTTTTTTTTTTGACGCAGGATCTGGCTAAATTGTTAAGTTGCTAAATTGTTTAGTTGCCTAGTTGCCCAGGTTGGGCTTGAACTTCAGATTCTCTTGCATCAGCCTCCCAGAGTGCTTGAGTTACTTTAAAAACTTTGAAATGTGGCTGGCATAGCACTGGTTTCCTTTCCTTAGAAACCTTTGTTTGATCAGATAGTTAAGAGGTCTGCTCACAGTCTCCTAAATTACCAAGACAAGAATGATTGTAGGGAAAGGTAATTTGTCAACGGGGCTATTTCACAAGGTCAAGCCTAATGTTTTATCTTTCAGCTGCTGGGCTTACATTTAACCCTTCTTCGCTTTTTTTGCCTGGGCCCAGTGATGAAGGACGTCACCCTCCTGTCCCCTCCTACTCAGGATAGCTCCCCTCCCTGAAAAAAGAGAAGAGACTCCTGATTTGCTCTGAAGTTGCTCTAAAGCTACAGTGCAAATCACCCTAATTGTTTGCTAGATGAACAATGATCACTCCAACCTCCTAATTAACATTGTTAAAATCTGCTAACAAAGGACATTTAACAATATCTTAATTAGGAAGGATTTCCAATTTGTGATATGGAGCATGTTAGACAAACAGAGCACAATTCTCCCTTTGTTCCAGGGCTCAGCAGCCAGAGAGATTACAAGATATGACACAACACAGTTCTGCCTTGCCATTGATCGTTCTATATCCTTTACCCATTTGCACTCCATAATTAGTGTGCCACCTAATTTTACCTGGGCTTTGTTGCACTGTAATTTGAAATGTTTTTTTTTTTTTTTTTTTGCGTTACTGGGGATCGAACTCAGGACCCTGCGCTTGCTAGGCAAGCTCTTATTCCACTGAGCTGTATCCCCAGTCCTGCACTGTAATTTGAAGTGAATAGAATGGGTCATGCTGGATTTAGATGGAGGTAGGCACCTTCTTCTTTGGTTCTCCCGCGGACTCACTGCAGATCCCAAATGCCGCTGAAAAAGACCTCAGCTAGCAAATGAAGCAAACTTTTAGGGGCCTCTGGCTGTGGATAATGGGGTATGAGATTAGGAGCCTCAGGGGTCATCCCAAATAAATATGTGAGTGACTAACCATCTCAGTCCCCATTCCTTTGTCAAGCTCTTACAGCTTATTTTAAAAGCCCCTATTATCTATCACTTAATTATTAAAAAGTGTCTACTCTGTTTTCATAAATTATCTATGTGTTAGAGAAATTGGCATAGGAGAGAGTCCTGGGGAAAAGGGGAGCTCCAAAGCCAATTATCCCAGCTGGGAGGATTTTAGGGTATAATGGAATCCTCAGTTCTTCCCTGCTCACCCCACAAGGGAGTGTGTGCATGTGTGTGTGCGCAGAGTGGGTGGGGGTGGGTTGGGGAGATCGGGAGTGTTAAGATCTGTACTTGTCCCTCCTTCATTATTTTCACCTATATTTGAGGATATTGGTACTGGGTCCTTTTTCCTGTGTCTTCACCTCTTTATCCTGAAGACAGGAGAAATGCTTAACATTGGATGTTGCTGGAATTACCATTTAAATAAGCTACATCATCTAAGCTAAATGAGAAAACATAAGAAAAATATTTAATAGCATGCCTGGCACATAGTTAATATTCAATGAATTGTAGCTACAATAAACTATGCCATAATATCTAGCTATATATAATATATGATGACATCTTAGATGCATGGCACCGTTGATGGTGCTGTATATAATACATAATGGATTGGCTACATAAGGGAGGGGGAGACTTTCCCTCTACCCTCCTAGATTAGACAGCTAAGTCTAGAAAATAAACTGAAACAGGTAGATTAACAGGAGGAAAGGAAGAAGATGTATTAGGTGCGCAGGGCCATTGCAAGGGGAAGAAGGAATGCCTCAAAAGGCAGTGGGATTTAGGAGTTTGTGTACATCTTCGTGGAGAAAGTGGAGGTGCGGGGAGGATAGTGGATAATACAGGGTAAAGACAGTAAATGACTTTTAGGGAAGATGGATGGGCCCTTAGAACAGGTGAGAATATGGAAATTTCTGTTGAAATTTGTCTATGCCAGTGACAACAAACCTTTTAGAGCTTTCCGTGATAACAGACAGCCTTCTGCGGCACTTGTGCCATAGGTTTGCTACTGCCAATCTAGGATGTGTTTCTTAGTCTGTTTTGTGTTGCTGTACCAGAATACCACAGGCTGAGTCATTCATAAAGAGCAGAAATGTTATTTCTTCCCACTCTCAAGACTGAGAAGTCAAAGGTCAAGGTGTTGGCAGATGGATATCAGCTGAGAGCGGCTCTCTCCGCTTTCAAGATGGGCCTAGTTTCACGGCGGAAGAGACGGCAGAAGGGGGCAGCTCTCTGGAGTCCCTCTACAAGCACGCCAGATCCCATTCCTGAGAGAGGAGTCTTCATGGCCTAACCATCTGCTAAAGGCCCCACCTGTTACTACAATCACACCGGCAACACCTACATGTTCAAACTATAGAAGGACATGCTGTCTTCTAGTGGCTTCTCCTGTACTGAGAGATAAGCTTCCCTGGTTGATTAAACTCCCAGGGAGGCTTGAGGACAATTGAGCTTCTTTGGGAGGATCTGTCTATAGGCAGGCTGGGAGAAAAGCAGAGAAATCCTCCCCTGCATTTGCTGATTTTAGGTGCCTTCTGCTCAAAGTAATCAATAGGCCAAAGAGGCATATTTTAGGAGTGGCATGTCCCAGAGTCCTTCGCATATGAGATGCAAATTAACCAAGTGTTCGGTGGACATTTCTAGACTCTGGTCTAAACCCTGAATCGTTTCATCTTGAAAACATCTGGGAACAGGCCAGAGGAGTAGCTTGCTCCCCTCCAAGAACTGTTCTGCAAGACAGAGACCAAAATAAAACAGAACAAAACATAATATTCAGTTGAATAACTAGTCTGAGCCTATACGGAAAATCTGCTGATCTTGCATCTGCATTGAAACGTCCTGTACCCTTCCCAGAAAATTTAGTGAATACACGGCTTATTCCCTCATCTCCACAGGCTCCTGGTGGGGGTGAAGAAGCATGGCGAATGGGCTTCTTTTCTCCCCAAAGCTTCTTCACATAACTTTTTGATTAAACAGAAGTGTTACTCTTAGCCTCTGTTAAAGAAAAGAAAATTATTTTGAGACTTGTTAAAGACAGTAAGGAAGACTTTATTGAAGAAGGGATTATTGGAGTGGATTCTTGGGGCAGGAAAGAGAGATTGAGCTCAGCTCAGAACACAGCAAGGAAACCCAGAGATGTACTTACAGACAAGGAACAGGGAGGGAACTGGGTGTGGATGGAGAATACTGAGAAAAGATATCAAGGCTAGGTGAATTTCTACTATGACTTAACATGATTCTTACTGAATACAGGCCCAGGTGGTCAGATACCACTCTGGGAAGAGTAGGGTCTAAAGACTTTGGTCGAATATCCAGGGTGGTCAGATATTGAGATATTGAGAGTGGAGAAAAGTTGACTTAAGCGGCTTTGTGCTAAAACTAGGTGATGCCAACCCACCAAGGACAAACATGAAAATTGAGGTTTGGGCCTACGGAAGCCAGACTGAAGTTTGATTAAGGTCAAATGTTTTGCCACATTGTCTCAGCCCATTTCCTGTTGCTCTAGCTTAGTGATTTATAAAGAACAGAAGTTTAGTTGGCTCGTGGAAGCCAGCCTTGGATGGGCTTCTGCTGAGGCCCATGTTGTATCACATGACAGAGGACATTGTGGAGGAAGAGAGCCTGTGGTCAGCGCATATCTTTCCTCCCAAAGCTGGGGGCCCACGCTCCTCACCACATCTAATTCTAATTACTTCCCAAAGGTTCCAACTCCAAACCCCACTGAGACATGAGTTTGAGGATTAAGCTTCCAAACATGAAATTTGGGAGACACACTCAAACTGTGACATACACCATCCAACTTCCCTCTCTTTGTCCTCTTTAAACTCACAACACACACACACACACACACACACACACACACACACACACATCATATACTAACATAATCTATTACTACTGAGTCATAAACATAACCTTAACATTTTACAGATGGAATCACCTACTCCCCTATTTTACAAATTAGGAAATGAGTAGCCACTGGAGGCAAGGAAACCCCTAAGAATTCAACATGTTAGTGAGATTCATGGGGCAACACTGCTTAACACCCAATAATATCCCAGGTCTGTCCTCTGCAAAAGCAACAGCTAAATCCAGTTTTGATTTCCAAGATAGAAGCTGAGGAGGATGCGGGGTGGGGAAGGATAGTTAAAAAGAGCATGAAAATCTTACTTCTCAAGCTCATCACACTTGGGTGGTGTCTCCTCATTTCTGAAGGGTGGACAAAGTGAGATGGTGGGAGTTTTCTCGTTGAGGGTGAGGAGTGAGAGGAAAAGAAAGAAATTATTTAAATTGACATGCTTTCTCATGAGTGCTTGCAAAAAAAAAATCACTTTTTGATTACATACAGCCTTATCTGGAGCAATAATTTATAGATAGCATTGCAAAGGGGAGGGAAGAAATCCTGCAAAAGCTAACAGCAGAGAAACAAGGATGGAAATATTGCTTAGAAAATAACAGCAAAACAATAAACTTCTCCTGCACTTTATATGTTGAAAAGGTTTAAGTGTAAATCCTGACTTTGACATCCATCCCAGATTTGTTTTAGAGGCAGCCCACAGACTCAACAGGGTGAGGGCAAACACTAAATCATAATTACCTCATAAAAGCCAGGCTTGTTTCTCTGAATGCTAGAGAACTGGTTTAGCTTTTCAAAATATCATAAATCTATTGTGTTCTCTCCTGTTTTACTTAACAGCCAATTAATGTTACTGTTTAAAAGAATTAAAGCCAGGGGGTGAGAGAAGGGGAAATGTCTTTACACTTTGGCTAGCACGCAGCAAGAAATGCAGACAGAGCCCTCATTACAGATGGGCTCATTAAAACACTCCACTGTAGACAAATCCTGCCACGATCCACACCCATTGGTGTGATCTTGCTCTTATTAGCATACAGAAAAGGAAGCATTTTTAACACAATCTTGAGTCAGTTTCAATGTACTGTAGGGCAACAAGGGATGTGGTAGCAGGAGGCCTTGCTCCTTTCTGAGAAGCCGTCCTGTGAGTGAAGGGCCTGAGCCTCCAACACAGCCAACGGCATCAGGGGGAGCAGAGGAGGGGTGGGTGGATGGATTAAAACAAGCAGATCTTTTATTCCCAAGGATCCTGACACGGCCAGTGACTAGAACCTAACACAGCCCTGTAACTTTGTCCCACATTTGCAGATGAAAACAGTGAAATCCCTATTTGTTTTCAATGGTCCATCTGCAACTTGTCATTCTTAGGGAGAGAATTTCATCAGTTATCACCCAAAATTCTCAGTGAAGTCTGAGGCATCTGGGTATGGGGTCTGTGGAACAGCATGTGAGCATAAGCGTAAAATGATACAGGGCCAGGGTGAGGCACATCCAGGCACCCACTCCACCTCCTGTGTGGCCCTGGGCAAGACATGCCACTTGGATGCCCATTCTTGGCTCTGCAAAATGAAGATGTCAGTGACCACAAAGGACCCACATGACAAGGTCATTCTAACATGAAGTCGAATACTACTTTTGTTGTACATGAATCTCTCTACAGTATTATGCTCTATGGTCAGGATGTTCTTCAAAATATTTGATGGAAAGGCATCACTCCTAAGATTTATGTCCAATCCATTGGAAAAGCTATTAAGATAGACAACAGTCCAAAACACCCAGCATAGCCGTACCAACATGAGGTGGCTGAGCATCACCGGCATTCTGGTGATTGTCAAAATAGTCCTGAGCAGAGGCTTGAGAGGGGATAGGAAAGTAGAGATGAAGCAGGTGGACAAGATGGCCAAGAGGAAGATGACAATTTGCAAGTGGGACTTGAAGGGACAGCAAAGCTGGACTTGAGGAGTACAAAGAACACATGTTTTGGAGCCAGACTGATGTGGCTCGACTCTTATCTGAGCTCCAAAGGTGTGACCTGAAGCAAGTCACATAAGTCTAAGAATCTCAACCTTCCCACCTGTACAATGGATAGAGTGGAATGTCACATATAAGACAAAACTAAGCACAAGAAGCAAACACAGCATGTATCAAATTTATTCCTGATAATTCCTAATAGTTCTTCAAAATGTCTCTAAATTTCTCTCCTGCTGGGTCTAACACTGTTAGATTTTCCTTCAATAATGAGAAAAATAAAATTGTTAGCCTCAACTTGTGAGCTATGTGAAGCAAAACACACACACACACACACACACACACGCACACGCACACGCACACGCACACATTGCATATACATTTAAAACCAGATAAAATGTGAGATACCAATACCATGGAATTTGGAACACAGGGAATTTGAAGGAACTTACATCTCACAGGTACTCTGGGGTTCAAGGTCAATGAATGGAACTGGGAGAAAATTACTTGCATTACTACACATTCAATCTCTCCATCCTGGTTTCCACCCTGGCCTCCCTCCCTCTCTTTCATGTATCCACATATGTCTAGGTTGAATAAGTCAAATGTGTGCATCTCTACTCCAATGGTCCACATTTGTTACCTGCTTCTTGTGAGTGCAGGGCTCATGTCCGTCAAATGCACAGTGTAATCCCTGGTATGCACACAATCATCCCACGTTACCATTTCTTCCCTGCATTTGGAGAGGTCTATTTATGACTAGCTCTGAAGAGAACTGAACAGGTCACTTTCTATGGCAACCCCATCCTTACCCTTAAATTCTCTTGACTGTGACAAGGGTATAAAAAGAAGGAAGAAGGGGGAAGAGAGAAAGAAGGGCGACCACTGAAAAACGTCTTGTCAGGGAAGAATTTCAGAAATGAGGATATTGGTGCTGGTGTAGCTTAAGGCTATAGCTCAAGTTTATGGGTGCTATTAGCCAATATTAGTAAATTATTGATGGATTCTTTTTTTATTAAGGACCAGGTACCATGTCTGACCTTTCCATAAGTGACAGAAAAAAGATCAACTCCTTGTCCTGAACAGCTGCTTGGAGGGATTCTGTGCCACTCTTCTGATCTTTGCTTCCAGAGCCAGGACCCAGGGCTGAACCAAGAGAGGCGAAGGAGAGCTGGGGGGATGGGTGGAGGTGGGCTCTGCGTTTCCACTGGGAGGGACCGCGAGGAGGGGGAGTGAAAACAGTGTGGAGTGGCGGGAGCCAGGCTGAGCTGCGAGCTGGGCTTTGGATGAGATGTCTGCAAAAGGACAGAAATAAGGTACGGCATGTACTGGGGACAGTTGCTGGGAAAGTGTGAGAGAAAAGGATTCTGGAGGGATTTGCAGCATACAAGAAACAAAACCTCGTGGGAAGGGGGCAGAGTTTTTACCAGCTTTCAGCAAATGTAAGTCATTGTCATTCCTCCTTATTCTGATAACTCCCTGACATCTTGTGTTGTTGTTTTCCTGTAGTCAAGTATCATGATTCCCGCTCCATCTTGAACACAGGGTCTTGTTCTTTCTCCTTTTTCTGTTTCACGTTAATAATTATGGCCATCATTGCTTAGCTCATTCTCCAAAATTCTAATTTAAAAGAAATCCATCAAGAAAACTGCTGTGCTTAAGCAGGCTTCTCAATTTAGCAGTATATAATGCGTCTTAGAAGCCCTAGGCATAAGCTGAAGTGGGGTAATGTATGGACGCTCTCTGATGACTTCCCCAAGAAAACCAGGAGAAGTTGTTTTCCCAGCCTGAGTTATTTTAGGCATGGCTGATTTTGGCAGTGGACTTGTGACAGAAAATCACTCAAAAGCAAACTGATTCAACAACTGCCACTCAGGGGGGCCAGCATGGCTGTGTCCCGGCTGCCACAGACTTTTATAGGTGTGAAAATAAGCTGTAGCTGCTCCTTCAAAGTCTCAGGGGAGATTGAGAAGCCTGGGAGGGGCTGTAGGACCAGGGTCATCATCAAGGGGCCTGGCTGAAAATTATATAGTGAGTCTATAGAGACCTGAGTCACCACCAAACATTTCCAAAGATTGATACAACTCCCTGCTAAGAACTTGCAAGAGGCCTCCATGCCTGAAGCTGAGTTCCTGTTAATGCCTCTGCATGGGCCAAGAAAAAGGCAAAGAACAAGAGAACTGGTCGGGGTCTGACCGGGGAGATGGGCTCTGCTGCTCTTTTCATTTTCTCTAAACGGGGCACATGATTTAGTCACCTAAGACTCTTAGGGCATCCGGCAAGCTAGTGAGTTGGAGTTTTGATGCTGAGTTCGCTTGTTCAGTTGATTTTGTTATTAACAACTTTCAAACATGTCTTTCTGAAACCATGGATTCTGCTTTCTGATGCCATGTCTTGAGGCTGTTGAGTGAATACCTCTTGCCAGTCCCTAAATCCCTTTTATTCTATGGCATTTTGATTTTTCTGGGAATGTTAAAACTGAAATGAACAACCACTATCCTTCTAGATCTTTTTTAAAAAAACTGTAAGTCTTGGTACCTGGATCTATAATGTTAGACATAGATCTGCTAAACCAGCAATGCATCCGACTCTGAAAGCAAAGAGACCCTGAGAGAGGGACAAGTGGACAGCTGAAGCATCCTTCTCCCACCTGATGCTGCCAAGGTGCTGCTGAGGTCAGGCCAGAAATTCGTGTGTGCACCGTCCCATCACCTTGTGTATTGCAGCCCCTCAGGAAAGGCACCTCAGCCCCATTCCAAGCTGCTCATACAACCTTCTGCCTCCATCTACCAACCTTTCTGGAAAAGAAAGAGGAAAAGGTAACAAAGGAATTAAATTTGCGATAATTATTTGTATCCACAATTTATGTTTCAGATGTTTATTGGAACATATTAAGAAATTATAACTTTAGATACACCTGAAACTTTTTTTAACGTTCTGCCCTGTTGCCACTAGCAACCCATGGATTCCACCCTTGTACCTACTGGCTGCTGGGGCCCTCTGGGCTGCAGAAGGCACAGGAGGAGGGCATGGAAAGCTCTCTAGCCCAGGCCTGAGCAACAGCCCTGCAGCATAAACAGCATGGGTGGACATTCGAAGTGACCATCTTAATATTCTTACAGAAAGTGATGGCCCAGTCTCCTCCTCCCTACTTGCTATGATTACTTGGAGAATTATCTTTCCCTTCTACCATGGTGATGCTGATATTTTCAGAAAAAGTCACAGAGACTCCATGAGTCCCTGAGTTTATAATAATTGCTTCCATTTCCTTCCTGGGCTGGGCATATGATGTGTTCTATTATTAATTTTGTGTGTGTGTGTGTGTGTGTGTGTGTGTGTGGTACTGAGGAGCGAACTCAGGACCTTGTGCTTACCAGGCAGGCACTTATTCCATTGAGCTATATCCCCAGCCCCTCTATTGCTAATTCTTCCAAGTCTCTAAGATGTGGAGAACCTCTGAGGCGTGTAGCATCCTCTTGACTCCACAGCTTCTCCCACTTTGAACCTCCTGAGGTGCTTTATGAAGGTCCATCCTGCCCTGTCTGCTTGTGGATGAGAAAAGTAGTTCGCCTCAGTCAAGCGGTGTTTATGGCCCTTGGAATAGTTCGTGTCTGTTTTGGCGGAGGAATAACCCTGCTTTCCTAACATTTACCCATGAACTCCTTGATCTTCATTTTTGTTTTCTTTTGTGCTCAGAAAATTCGGTCAATGTTTTTCAAGTCCCTTTCTAAGACACGATGATCTCATTTTGTCATATATTTCTGATTAGTACAATGTGTCTCCCAGACTCTAAATTCAACTTTAAGGTTGAATTTAAAATTGTATTCACTGTGGTCATTTGATATGAAACTGTATTAATTTAATCCACATTACTGCCCCCATAAGTAATATTTCTCGTGCTATAAAATCATAACTAGAAAAATTAAAAGATCTAATAAGCCAATTCTCAAACCTCCAGCCATTAAAATCAAGAAACAGAGTTTTGTAAAATATTCAGACCTCATTGTTTGAGTATATAATCTTTCTTTCTCTGCATGGTGTAATAGGATTATAAAACAAAGCAAAACAAAAACACTGGAGTTAAACCTTTAACTTATTACTTTTGTCTTCATGAACTCAGGCAAATTATTTAACTTATGTCTCTGTTTTAACATTTTATGACTTCATATATGAGCACCCCTGGGCAGAGGCACCCTTAATCCCATGAACATTGTCCTGACCTGTGTCTTACAACATGGTCAAAAAATAATGCACTCTCTGTTTAGAAGAAGTGGCACCTAGGTCTCAAGATTTGAAAAGGTTAGAGAAAGGCTCTGTTAGTTCTTTATTTACAACCTCCTTCTCCAGTTTTACCACTGTAGAAGATTCGAGCAGGTGACCAGTGAAGATGGCGCCAGCAGGTACATTTAAGTGGCAAAAGCACTATTCTCGGACCTGCCTCTAAAAATGGTTAGGAGTTTTCTCTAGAGCCACAGTCATTGCATCTGGCTTGTCTCTACACCAACGCTCTGCCAGGAGGCTTCTCAGTCCCGATACAAATGCACTTCAGTTCTCTAGATGCATCCCAGTTGTTATGGTTTGTGTCTGCATGTCCCCCCAAATCCTCACGCAGTTATGGGGTGGCTTTTAGAGTTTATGACTGATCCATGATCTAATGCTGGGATTATGGGTATGAGAGCTATACCCGCCCCAGGGCAGATAGTTTGTGTATGTATGTATATATATATATATATATATATATATATATATATATATGAGAGAGAAAGAGGCTGCTGGCTGCCATTCCTGCTGTCATTCCTCCCTTCTTGCGCTTGTTGCTTTGCTGTTACCGCTGCCATGAACTGTAGCCCTCTGCAATGCACCACTCTTGTCTCAGAAGCAGCCAAGTATGGACTGAAACCTCCACAAACCGTAAACTAAATAAACCTTTCCTTTCTTCCTTTTGGGGTGGGATATTTTGTCTCAGCAATGAGAGAAAAGTAACCAAGGCACCAGTGTACCCGCATTCACCCTGACCAAGCCTGGGCTCCTCCTGAAACCATCCCACCACTGGAATAATATGAGGTTTCAGTGCACACGAGGAGCCTGCATCTAGAGGACTGGGATTGTCTCCCACAGTTTTTACTTTAAGAAGCAGAGAGAAACTCTTCATGTGTGATAGAGAAATTATAGATGCTTAATTCCGTACCTAAAATCAAACTGGGCATGTTGAGAACAACCAAACTCTGCTGGACAGCAAAGAATTTTAGATCTGGATGGAAAAACATTTCTACAATGTGATGATATTACTTTAGCTTTGGCAAATGATTTCAGAAACAGCAGAGCCAGAAGCTGAGAAATCTTCTCAGATCAACATCGAATGCCTCACATGCTCTGGGAGTCTCTGCACTTGAGCAGGGGCACAGCAGTTCCTCTTCTCTGAGGGAACATCTTCCAGACCTCAGTGGATGCCTCACACCATGAGCTGTGCCCAAGTCTGTAAGTTAATGCACTTCCCATTTCAAATATGTTCACTGTATGTGTGCACGTGCGAGCATATGTACGTGTATGTTGCTGGGAATGAAACACCAGGCAAGCACTGCACCACAAAGCCATACAACCTGGTTTCCATTTTAAACTTTTTTTTTTTTTTTTTGATACCAGGAATCAAACTCAGGACCTTGCACTTGCCAGGCAGGTGCTTGTGCCACTGAGCTATATCCCCAGCCCTGGTTTCCATTTTAACTAAGCAGTCATCACATACTGTGGTCGTAACTTTAGCAGCTTGGGGCATGAATTTCTTTTTTGTCATGATTTCATGCATAAAAATACACTATTTGTTCTTCCTATTGACCTTAGCAGCTTCAGCCAGTGTGTATTTTCTTTCTTTAAGGAGTTGAGAATGCTCCCCTTTTCGCAGAAAGGAAGCACTGTATGGCTTCTCTTTGGCATATCCAAATCACCAGCATCACCACTCTCTTTAGGACAGAGGTGGCGAATCTATGGCATGTGTGTCATTTGCTTTTCTTTCTCAATTAAAACCTCAGTATTCAAGTTTAAGTGCAGTGTTGGCACTTTGTGATAAATAAGTGGATTTGGGGATGCAGTTTGGGCACCCATTGTCTCTGGAAGGTTTGCCATCACTGCATTAACTAAAATGTGAACTAGCGCTAGAGATTCACAACAGCGTATCTGATAGCCAAGATGCTATTAAGTGCCTGACTGTCAGGTACCATATACACTGTGGATATGCAGGACAGAGGGATGGTTACATTGCAGGTGGAATGAAGTGGGCTGGGGTGAGATTTTATCACACTGTGCAGAGCAGCATGCTTTTTAGAACTTACAGATTATGTTTTGAATTTTCCATTTAATATTTTTTGGCAGTAGTTGACCACAGGTAACTGAAATTACATAAAATAAAACCAGAGAAAAGGCAAGACTACTGGATATGTGGTTTTGGAAAACTCTACAGCTTATATTGCTATCAAAGAGGGCACTGTGTGATTAAGATTAAATACCAGGGAAAGAAGGTTTAACTTTTTAAAGCCTGTGATATAAACACATTGACAATGGAAGTCTTTTCCTAACACAAATCTAACATTTGTCAATATTCCTCTGACATAATATTTTGCTTTTTGTTTTCCTTTTGAGTTTTTGTTTTGTTTTGTTTGCAGTTCTGGGGATTGAACCCAGGGCTTCTGCAATGAGCTATATTACCATTTCTCTTTAAGTTAAAAAAAAAAAAATATATATATATATATATATATATATATATATATATATATGAATTTGTTTGTGTTACTGAGGATTGAATGCAGGCTTTTGCACTGAGCTACATCCCCAGACACTTTTTGGGAGGTGGTTCTTTTTGAGACAGGGTTTCATATGCAGTTCAGGCTGGCCTTGAACTCTCAGTGATCCTACTGCCTCAGCCTCCTGAGTGCTGGAATTATAGCCATGCACCACCGGGCCTGGCTCCAGCCACTCTTCGTTTTCATTTAGATACAGAGTTTTGCTAAGTTGCTCAGGCTAGGCTCAAACTTGTGGTCCTTCTACCTCAGCCTCCCAGAGTGCTGGGATTACAGACATGGGTTACCACACCTAGCTAGAAGTAGTTTCATGGACCGAATTCTCAGAAAAGTTAGATCAGGATGGGCGTTGACAAAATTTTTTGTGTGTGAAAAACCACATTGGCAAAAACGCTCAGCTCTACAGTTCAAACACGCATGTAGTCTGTCACAATTCCTCTGTTCTTTTGGCATGAAGGCCGCCACAGATAAGGCATGAATGGGCCAGTGTGGCTCTGTTCCAGTGAAATTACATCATGGGTTCTGGAATTTAAATTTCACATCATTTTCTTGGGTCCCCAAATACTGCTCTTTGGACTTTATTCAACTACTTAAAAATGAGTAAAGTATTCTTAGCTCACAGGTTATTGAAAAATGAAGGTGCTGAATCTGAGCTGTGGGTTGTATTTGCTTAGAAGCAACACCAGCCAAGAAAATAACGAAAGGTCAGCTCAGGTCTCTGGACCCAAAGTCCCCAAAATAGGAATGCTGTCTGCCTATTGGCCATTGAGTCTCTGTGCTCAGTCCGCTGTCGGGGACAGTGCCCATCTGAGTGCTCTCGGATACTTATTGAATGAGAAAATCCATCAACTGAATGGACCTCTCACTAGCTAGGGTAGAATTTAGTTTCCAGAGTTGTTTCCTTTTGTGGCTAGTGTACTGGCCCTGATCATTAGATATCTCAATATAAATGGCAAGTAGATGAATCTATGGCTTTGATCTGTGGTCAGTGCCAAAAAAGAATTTTTAAATACCATTTGATTACAGGTGGAGAATGTTGGCAGCTTCCTGGGATGTGAATTAAGGCCAATGAGAGTTAGACTGACCTGCTAGAGTAGAGCTAAATGCACTATATGAGTTGTTCTGTCTTTGCAAGATAGGAATTTACAGTCAGTGGCAACATCGAGGGCCCAGTGTATATCTTTCTGCCTTATTTTTAGGTGCTTCTTTCACTTACACTTGCCTTTGTACTTACTTCCTGGAATGCCTTGCCTGGGTGTTCCCATGACACTCATTCATCTCCATTGGTCTAGTCACGGTTTATCAAAAGCCTGACTTCTGTGTTTAGCCCCAGCTTAGTCTCCTTCTAGAGACCCGTTGTCCTTTGGAAGATTCCTTTGGTTCTCTAGATTCCCTAGATGGTAACTTCCTATTGGGCTGTAGTCCTGTTTCCTCATGGATGCACAATCTAACCATTCCAGCTCTTTGCCCTCTGTAGTATTCCTTCCTTGGAACACCCTTCCTTCCTTCCTTCCTTCCTTCCTTCCTTCCTTCCTTCCTTCCTTCCTTCCTTCCTTCCTTCCTTCCTTCTAAAAATGCTTACTGAAAAGCTGGCACATGCTCACTCACTGCCATGCACTGAAATCCAAAAATGTACAACAAAAACCTTTAAAAAGTTCACAATTTAGTGAAAGTATCAGGGAGATCACTGAGAACAACTACGGTACATCTCAGAACACTTCACCCCTGGCTCTTAACTGCACACACGCCAGGGTCTTTCTTTTTTCAGATGTGGTTGCCAGAGCTCTCTGACCTGTTATGCATTCTTGAGGGCAGACACAACACCCCTGATCTCTTTCTCCTCCAAATTGTCTAACAGAGTAGCCACTTGTTCATAGGTTCTCAGTTGACTGATGATTGATTTTGAACAATGAGCAGACAGCAGAAAGAAGCTAGAAAACAGACACTGTAGATTTTGTTTTATAGTATTGACTCTGGATACAAATGGATATGGTTCTTTGTGACCCATATTCACTCAGGGTTTTGCGGTTTCCAGCAGGGGGGTGCAGACAATCATGGGTTCCGTAGCCTGCTCTGGATGGCACAGCACAGGTACTGGGCAGTAACAAACAGGAGAGTATAGAAAGGGAAGAACAGTTTCCTTGGTATCCTCTGTGTTGCTCTGACAAAACACCTGACATAATTAATTTAAGGAGAAATGGTTTCTTCTTACTCATGGTTGCAGAGTGCTCAGTCCATGGTCCTCTGCTACTGTGGGAGGACATTGGACCATGGAAACATATGGCAGAAGAGTCTGGTTACCTTATGGTGGCTGGGAAGCGAAGAGAGAGAGAGAGAGAGAGAGAGAGAGAGAGAGAGAGAGAGAGAGAGAGAGAGAGAGAGAGAGGGAGAGAGAGAGGCCAGAGTCCCAAGATTCCATCCAAAGGCACAATCTCAATGACACAACTTTCTCCAATGAGGCTCCATCTCTTAAAGGTTCTCTGTCTCCCAGAAGCACCACGGGCTGGTGGGCAAGACTTTAACAGATGAGCCTTTGGAGGGCATTTAAAATCCAAAATGTAACAACCTTCCTCTCTCTCACATGGAGTATGTTTGCTGGAATTGTGGTCTTTAGGGACCCTCACCTATCTTGCAGCTCAAAGGGTCCACTTTCAGTTATACCCTGTCCCAGCAGGAAGGCTCCAGCAGAGGGTGACAAGAGGGAGGTGGTAATGCTTGTTTCTGTAACATTTCCAAAGCACAGTGTAGCTTGAGCAAAATGGCTGAGCAGACAGTGAAGCAGGAGCCCAGATAGCAGTGGCCTTGCCCAATCTATACCGTTCCCCTACCAACCATGTCTACCTGGCCATGTACCTGCACACAGCTACAAATGCTGCACATGCTCAGAATGATCTGGGGAGCTGGTGGAGGCTCATGGTAGGACTTTGAAATTAAGAGTAGCTTGTTGTGGATTGAAAGTGGTGGTATAAACCTGTATTCCCAGGACTTGAGAGACTGAAGTTCAAGTTTTGTGTGGGGATCTTAACAAGATCTTGGCTCAGAATAAAAGATAAAAAAGACTAGGATGTTGCTCAGTGTGAGGTCTCTGGGTTCAATCCCTAGTACTACCAAGAACAAAAACCAAAAAGAATGTATGGTGTAGTATCTTACTCTCTGACATCTTGGACAAATGACTGTTCCTCTGAGCCTTAATTTTTACATCTATACAACTACAAAGTAGTGTATTTTGCTCTTAGGAGTGTTGCATGGGAGAATGTTTGTAAAGGACCAGGGACCAAGAGATGCTCCACAAATGGTGCATGATGTTGTTATCTTTACACCGCAGAGTTTGTTTTTCATGCTGTGCTGATTTCTGACTGATGCAGAATATCGGTCTCCCAACTCCTCGGGCTACTCTATTTACTGCAGGGAGAATGGCTTGATTCACAGTGATGCCACCCTCCACCTCTTGGGCTGGACTTTCCATAGATCTATTAAGCGGCTCACCAGTTTTTCTCATCATCCTATATGGGGGGCTTTGGATTACAGATGTGTCCTGTCCCTATAGAATATGAGGTTTGTGCTATTGTTTCTTCTTCTCTTTATTGCTTTGTCATGATTCTTGAAAAAGAGAGGAAGCCAGAAACATCTTTGCTCTCTCACCTAAAATCTCAACTATCTTTACAGATACAGTGAAAAGCACAACCCACGCTAGGACATTTTAGAATTCAAAAGTAAAATCCAGATCTTCCTCAGCCCTTCCTTCTCCTCCTCCTTCCCTGTTCCCTTAAATATAACCAAGTATTTGAGTGGCCAGGCCTATTTCCTTGACATCAGCACATTCTTCCTGCCTCTCCCACGGGCCCTGCTCTCAGATGAAGCAGTCAAGGCCAAGGTTTGACTGACTTGGAGGAATGTGGGATGTAATCGGAGGGAGGAGAACATCCCAGCAAACCAGCTGCTCTTTGGAGATTCATTTTCATTTTGGAAGATAGAGAAGCAATTACCGTGGCTCATTAGAAGGCCTAACACACTGGCTGCAAAACTATATTTGGAAAACCATCTTCACTTAGCTCTAACATGGTGAGAGGGTGAGAATGGGTAGAAGGGGAAGGAAAGAGGGACCACAGCCTGTCTATGTTTAGCTTGCATCTTCAAGCAGGTGATCTGAATTGAATTCTGAAATGGAAAATTTCTGGAGCTGAGACACCACCCCACGCTAAGACCTCTATCTTTTAGGGGAGATGCTGGGAATTGAACTCAGGATATTGTGTATACTAGGTAAGTGCTCCACCACTGAGCTATACCCTCAGACTTTTTTCTTTTGAAACAGTCTTGCTAAGTTGCTCTGGTTGGTCTTGGGTTTGCAATCCTCCTGCCTCCGCCTCCAGAGTAGCTGGGATTATAGACGTGCACCAGTGTATCTGGCCGAGACCCGTATCTTGATGCACTAGATTTTAGGAAATGCCTTCCAGCCTTTGGAAATCTGGACTTGCACAAAGGAGAGGCCCAGTGGGGAGTGAGTGAAAGAGGTCTTCACGTGGTACCTCAGATTTCCAGGGGTCAGTGATACTCTTCTGGGTTCTGCCCTGAGGTTTGTCTCTTCATGACACCAAGGTCCACTGTGCTCCAAGGAAGGGCTTCCAGCATTCTCTCTCTGCAGACTCCCAACGACTTTTGTCTTGCATTTGCTCATAGCCAAAGAAAGGATCCTGGGGTGGAAAGGGCCGGTTCGGGAAGTTTTTAGGACACCACCGTCTCACAGGGCATTGGAAAACCTGCTCTTCTCCCCTCTGCTGAATGAAAACATTCAGAGCCCTTTATCCCGGTGATTACTTTTGTAAGTCGTACGATGGAGTTATTTCACTGGTACTTAAATATTCTGCAGTGTTAATGGTCCTTTATAGCATATTTTTGCTGGGGCTTCTGAGAGCTGCTTCCTGTTAAAAATATATATATATTAGGGGTTTCCCTGATAAGGACAAGGGTGAGGAAAACATCTGTATTACTATGTAGCCCAGACAGGATCCAGGCCCCCTGGGATGGCAGCCCTGGTAATTTGTATGGGTTCTTCCTGCCTGGCTGACAACCCCTGGCTTTCTCATAAAATATCTCATTTAAAACTCAGCTTGACAGTACTATTTCTATCTTGAAGAGGACTGGAATGACACTGAAGATGTTTTCAGGACTCTCCGAGGGGCCGCCCATGTACGTATCAATGCAGCTGGGACACGAACTCAGGTAACTCCTGTGTCGTTCTACCTGGCCACAGGGCATTAGTTAGGAATGTGCCATCTCTTCCAGAAAACCTAAGTGACAGTGACTGAGGCACCTAGGGATTTACTTATCTCAAACCTTGGGAAATTGTCACGATGAAACAGGCGCCTGTTGTCTTTCTGGTCTACCATCTTTACTTAGCACACAGCTTCAGTTCTCATCTCCCTAAGATGTGTGCTGTCCCTCAAGGCATCCTCTCTTCGCTCTAGGAGGAAGAGCAGAAGAGGGCGTTTAGTTTCCTAGGGCTGCCATGACAAACTATCACAAACTAGGAGACTTCAAACATTAGAGATTTATTCTTTCATAATTCTAGAGACCAGAGGTCTGACTCTAGGTGTGGATAGGACCATGCTCTCTCTGAGAGCTCTAGAGGAGAACCCCTCTGTGCCCCTTCTACTTTCTAGTGCTGGAAACTCGACATTTCCCACCTTATTGATGCATCATTTCCATCTTTGCCTCCACCTTCAAAACCCTTCTCTCCGTGTGCCTCTGTCTTTGCATCCGAATGATCTTACAAAAACACCAGTCATTTTGAGTCAAGGGCCCATTTTTATCCCATAGGATTTCATCTTTATTATATTTGCAAAGACTCTATTTCCACAGTGTCACATTTATGGGAGGCGTGAATTATTTGGGGGCACTACTCAACGTGGTACAAAGAGGTAGAGACAATTTCCTGTGCCATATGTCCATTCCAGCTACAAAAGAGCCTGGGAAATCAAGGGAAGTAGGTAAAGGAGAAGGAAGTTGGGATGTAGCTGAACGGACACACATGGCTATTGTTTAATTTAGTATCTACTGAGAGCATACAGTAGGCGTGGCATTTATGGGGATCCTTATATGCATCACATGATTTCATATTATAGCTCTTCTCACTGGCCTCCCCTATTGTATTGCCAGCTCAGTGAAGCCAAGGATTCATTTTCTATTTTTCTTAAACACCAGACAAATTGGAGTTCAGTAAACATTATGGTGGATAAATTACACCCATTACTACCTGGCTTCCCTCACTCCCTGCTAACCTGTCTTCTCCCAGGGATCTTCTGTCAGCCATGGGAATTAGTCTCTACTTAGTGTTGTACTCCTCCTCCTCCTCCTCTTCTTTCTTTTTTCCATAATAAAAGGAATGAACAGCTGTTACATTTTATAAGTAATTCAGTGAAATGCCCCTTCTGTGGCCCAGGAAAGAATAAATTCCTTTCTAGATACTGCTACTTTGGTGGTACTGTAAAGAGGCAGGGTGACAGAATAAAAGATTATTATTTTAAGAAGCTGGTTCTAATCCTGAAATGGAATCCAGGTTTATGTGCCCTGTGTATGTGCTCTGTTTCCCCAACCCCAGCTGGAATGCACACACATTTGCTTCCAGCTTTTAGAGCATTTTTGCTCCCACATGCCAACTTGTCTTAATCCTTGTGTTTCTGACGGGGAAGGAGAGGACTATTAGAACCTGATCCAATATCTACACATCCCACCCTGGAAGGGTAATACATAAATAGATGTGGGAGGAAAGGATGGATAGACAGAAAGATGGGCTGGGCATTTGAAAGGTTCTGTGGAGTTCTGAATGCATACTATGGTCCGTTCCTGTGCTTTGTGTCTGTGACTCTACCTCCCTGGCCACAGCTGACTGGGCCAAGGGTGAGAACCTGGCTGAAAGACAGGCTTGCATGGCAGTGGCTATGGTCCAGAAGTGCACAACAGAATCACCTGGGGAGACTTTTCAAAATAGCAGATGTCTAATCCAACACCAGATGGAGAGTCTAACTTATTACATATCAATGAGTCCCCAGGAAGTGCATACGGAAAAGCTGTGCAGCACTCTTGGGTTAAACAACCCCTATATGCTGGTTTCAAGGGCAATTTTGCCCCCTAAAAGGTTCTCTACACTGGACAGCAATTAGGTAAACCACTCAAGTGCCTTTTGGAGGAGTCTGAGCTTGGCACCCAGAGAGTTGCCTGTTGTGGAGAACCCAGAGCAGTGGAAGTGGTGAGAGAGTGAAGCTGTCTCTCCCTGCAATGGAGAGAGTAATGGATGTGCGCGGTTGAGGGAACAATGAACACAGTTGGTGCTGGACTAGCTGAGGGGCCATCATGGGATAAAACCTCTCCTGTGCCCTAAAGAATCACATTTCATTTCTTAAGAGGGCCAGGCTGTGGGCTCCAGCGACTGTCTGCCTACCTCTTACTGGCTTGGGTGTCTCTCCTGAATGCCCATTCAGTCCTATAGCCTGTGTCTGTCTACTGCTTGCAAGTTGGCAAAACTTCATGGAGAAGAATAACTGGACCTATTCATTCAACACGCGTGAAGCGCTCTACATATCCATCCTTCACCAAGGAGGAAGCGGGGAATGAGACAGCCTGTGCACGTGACTCGCACAAAGCTTCCATCTGAGTAAGTTAACAAAACAACCACACAGAAATCAGGTGGGTGATTTGAGAGTGGTAAGGGCTGTGTTAGAGAATGACGGGGTGAAGCACCCTTGGGACAGGCTGGGATGACCTCTCTGAGGAGAGGGAACTGAGATCCTTACCTGCATAGTGGTACACTGGTGACAAGAGCTATGGTTTTCAACTCCAATGGCTCCTTTGCAATCATCTTTTGATTAGCTGTATTTCACAGGCTAGGAAATGGGCAGGCTCAGGAAAAGAAGCCTACTGTGTGACCTGTCCATAGTCACACAGCAGGTAAGCAAGCAGCAGGACCTAGTGCTTCTATGTCCCCTCCATTCAGTATTCTGCCCGCCACCCCAACATCCCTCTCTATGGAGACCTCTTTGGGTGTCTTAATTGTTCATGCCCCAAGTTATAGCTGTCGTTTTGAAAGGAAGATGACTTGAGAGAGGGGAGGTAGCAAGGACTGATTGAGAGCCCTTGGCTGTTTTCCCCCTTTCCAGCCAGTTCCTTGCTCACCTAAAATGCCCCTGAATTGCAGGGTGACAAGACAGCAAAGAGGAGAAGGCTAATCAAATTTTGCAAATAGCAAGGGCTTCCACAGTGCAGAGGAATCTGGTTTCTGTGGCCTGACAGCTGCTCTGCACACCTTCCCAGAGACTGCTGGGAAGAGGAGCGGGGAGGGGGAGTAGGGAGGAAGGAAAGGCGAGCCTCTCAAGGCAATTAAGAATAAACGCAACCGTTCTCCCAAATTAAAATAATCAGACGCTAAAGGCAGGTTTCCTCTGGGCCACCCTTCACTGCTCAGACCTCCAGCTGTTTAATATTCCCTTCCCCTTCTCCCTCTCAGTCTGTCTAGATTTCTCTCCTTCCTCCACCAACAGTCCCCTCCCTGTGCCTCCTCCTCTGTTCTGTCTCTCCCTCACACCATGTTACCATTATTGTCAGTAGAATGAGCTGCATGCATGCCAAATCAGGTCATTCACAAATATAGAACAAACGTCTGTCACTGCAGATTTACCACTAGGACTAAGGCCTGGCCCTTCTGTCTGTGAAAAGTGTGCCCATTAGTTACGTGAGATCCCAGTCCCCCTCCCACCACCCCAGCCTTTTAGCCCTCCACCTCGGGTTAGCGTGGTAAGCATTCTTCCAATAAACATCCGTTTGAGTGTCTTTAATGAGTTATTGTACCAGGCTCATTTGTGTCTCTGAAGCAGGCACACTCAACTTTCCATGTAACTCCACCCCACCTCCAGCACAGGGACAAAGTCACTTTCTAGGATCTGAGGCTTAACTGTAAATATTTGTTCTGGGCTGAAAACTACAGGAGGATATTTGCCCTAAACAAGGAAACTAATAAGACTCCATTAAAGAAAATGAGCACAAGCAGAGAAACTTTCCAAGACAAAGGACCAATAAAGCACTGAACTTGGTTTACTCAGAACTCTCTTAGACACTTTTAATTCATCATGAACTTTTACATTGTTAAAATCAGAGGGATTCTCTTTTCAACCTGGAATCAAAGCACGCTCATTGATAAATTAAAGGGAAACTACTAGGAGAGGAAAATAATAAAGATAAAATGAATCTTAAATGCCTGTTTATCTTTAAGATGGTCCAATTCTCAAATGGCTGGCTTCATTTCAAAGTACAAGTCCATTGTGTGTCTTAAGATAACTAAAGCAAAGCCAAAAATACACATGTATGAATCAGATCATTAAGCACAAGATTAGGTCTTAAAAAAAATTTTTGTTAACAAAGTAGTTTACCACAGCCCAAAGACATTTTAAAGGGGTCCTCCAAAAACTTAAGATGGAAAAAAAGGCAAACACATAACCTATTATACAACCAACCTTGTTTCTACTTTGTTAGGCTAAGTCTATTTTCATAGCTGAGGGATTTTATTATTTTTTAAATGAAGGCAGTAGACACCACAAATGTTGAAGTGACAAAACCAGAGGTGTTATCACTGCCCCAAATGACTCGATTTCCCCATGGGCCTCAGATGAAGCGCCCTAGCCAGTTCATTACACTACTGTTATTCTTATCACTCTTGTTATTTTGTTCTCTTCTCTAATCCTTAGCTGGCTGGTTTAGCCATCATACATGGGCTGCAGTAGGAAATCATTACCATGCGATGGCTCTTGGGCAGCCTATGGGAAATGACTTGAGAGTTATGCAAACACTGAATCATGCAGTAAATTAACACTCATTTTCACGCATGCTTGTGTGCATGTTGATGACCTGGAAACACAGGCTTACACTCCATATTTTCCTTTGTTCCTGATTTTTTTTTTCTTCTGTGGTAGGAATAGAACAATATGGGCTTCCTCCAGGGGACATAACAACACCTAACTCCTCAGCGTGGGAGTGTGAGAGGAGCAGATGGAAGCAAATTTGCTCAGAAAGACCAAGAGGGCACATGTGGAGAGGAAACGCACCTACCAGGTATCAGACCCGGGCACTGCCAGCCTTCTTGGCAGCCAGACTGCCTGGGGAATGTGGGACCAGAAGGAACGGAGGAGCCAACGATGCGTCACAGAATAGTCCTTGAGAGAGGACCATCCAATATCTGGTTCCTGGGGCCCTTGGGTTTTTCAAAGTCTAATCATGAGAAAGGGAGAATTGGATACAAATGGATGTCACTCTTTCTCTTTCTTAAATGTCCCCTGGCTTACAGGAGTCTACGACAGCCTCCTAGAGTCTTTTGTCCTTCAGTCGGTAAGAAGACCAACTAAACACCAAATCTCTAATTCACTAAACACCAAATCTTTCGTGCTATCTAGAATGGGAACAGAAAAACTACTTTCTGCCATGCATGGGCCTTTAGCAGACTGTCAACCCACAGCAGCTCTGTCCTGTGGAACTTTCAGCAGCAGTGGAAATGCTCAAGTCTGTATTGTCCTGAGGCAGCCACTTGGGTATCGCCCTGTGGCTGATGTAACTGAGGATCCCCCTTTTAAATTGTATATAATTTAAAATTTTTTCCATAAGAAAAGTGTTTTGAAAATGACCTTGAGTACTTAGTGAAGTATGAGATCTGGTAAAAATAATATGAATGTTTAAATTAAAATTTAAAAAGTTATTACAGTAAAAGACACATTGCCATCAATTCCTCTTGCTTCAAATGCATTTATCCCACCATTGTTTCCTCTTTCTGAAGCAGTTCTGGAAGTCTTCCTCTTGGAATGTCTTCAGTTGCCTTGTTGTGGCTGCATCAATGTTTTGAATTGATTCAAAATCTTTACCTTTCACAGTCATTTCTAGATCTGGTGAATAAGGTGGGTGGATGAGGACACACTGTACTTTTTCTGTTTGACAGAAATTGCCATAAATGATCATATTTCTACCATACTTCATCTATGGTGTTCATGATATTATTTTTGCAACTCTTCAATAGGTTGCAAAAATTTTTTTAAATGAAGTTTTGGTTAAAAAGTAGAAAAATATAGTTCTAGGAATACTTATGTAGCACCTACTCCATGTCATGAGCTCTTCTGAGCACTTTACACAGATTGACACATGACACATTATTTTGTATGTTGTTACTATCTTTTTCTTTTTTTTTTTGTACAAATGAAAGGTTATGATATGACCAAAATCAACTACTTGCGAAGGGTGGAATCTGGATTCCAACCAGAGATCCTGCAGTAACTCTCTGCTGAGCTGTTCTGGAATGTTCTAGCTCTCACCAACTTCTAAGAGGTTTGGTCAAGTTATTTATCAACTTCAATAGCATTCATATTTTGAAATTCTTCCTCATTTCCAGTTGAAATTTATCTCCCTGTGAATTTTATCCACTTCGTCAGCTTCTAAAGTGGGACCATCCAGGCAAATCACTCTCCCCTCTCAGAAAATCTGCTCCACAAAAATTGGGAATCTATTACATCTACCAGCATATCCTGAGGCTGCAAGAATGCCTCCTGGCACACAGTAAGAACTCAGTAAACATTTATCAAGTGAATAAATGAACCTCTGCCTTTCAAATATTGTGAGCCCAACTTCTGAAAATTTCTATTCTCTCTTTAAAACACTCCTAATCCCTCTAGCTGTTCTATTAATATTCTAGTCACTGTCCTGTAAGATAATTCTAGATTTTCTAGTTTAAAAGGTTGTACCCAAAGCAGGTGTAGAGGTGCACACCTGTAACCCCAGCTACTCAGGAGGCTAAGGCAGGAGGATCACAGGTTGGAAATTAGTCAGGGCAATTTAGCAAGATCCTATCTCAATTAAAAATAAAAAGGGCTGGAGATATAACTTGATGGTAGATAGCCAGTAGGTTCAACCCCCAATACCGGCCAAGAATGAAAGAAAGAAAGAGAAAGGGGGAGGGATGGAGGAAGGAAGGGAGGGAGGGAGGAAGGAGGGGAGGGAGGAAGGACGTTAGAAAGTTAAGCTCAGAATTGAAAACAGTGCTCCAGAGTTCACCGCCCACCGTCAAGCAGCATTATGACCATCACTTCCCCTGTTTTAGGTGATCTCTTTCTGCTAGTGGAGCCAAGCAGATTATAACAATTTTTAAATGACATTGCAAAAACTACCTAAGAGACTTCTGGCAAAGGTACTGGACTGAGCATGAATATTTACTCTCTCTCTCTCATAAGCCCCAGTAAAGGTTCTACACTGCATAATCCCCGAGGAGAGCAATAATAAGAGAGAATGAAATAGTAATAATACTGGGGAGCTGGGCAGCAGATGCTCAGATGGTGACTGACTCATCAGAGATAAGAAAGATGGACCCTAAACCACCAGAGGGATCAGTAATAAACAAACCTGATGACAATGAAAAGTCCCCCAAAGGCTCAGAAACTGGTGGCATCAGCTATTCCAGAGCTTAAGGTGCAGGGTCGCAACAGAGGAATTGGTTGAAAAATCTGTCTACACTTGGCATCTCTTCCTGCCCCCCAGTGGCTCCCTCACTCAGCAGATGCCGAGGGGCTGTTCTCCAGAGATCGGATAAAAGAAGGGTCACACTACACATCATTTAGGGCAGGTTGCCTTAATGAAAGGAGGACTAAGTAGGATGAAGGAGGATTAAATAAATATTTACATACTGGCTACAGAGACCTACGCCCTCACCTCTCATTCTGCTTCCAGGATATTGGCAGCTTGTCTCTGTCTTTTAAGCAAGAGTCTGGAAGCCCTTCCTCTGGAGAATTCAACTTCTCTAAGAGGAAAGACTAGGAAATCGACAAGAAGTGGTGCCCAAAGAAGTGGCCTAGCCAGATCATCCTGTTGGACCCCACATTGTGCCTATGAGACATGAGCTCCGAACTTCTAATTCTCTTTAAAAATCATTTAATTTTTTCATTGTGCCTGCCATGCAATATATAACATAAAATTTATCTTTTTAGCCATTTTAAGTACACAGTCCAGTGGCATTCAGTACATTCATATCACTGTGCCTCTGTCACTGACCCAGAGATTTTTCACTAACCCATTGAACAATAACCTCCCTCCAGCTGTGATCATCTCAGTTCTACTTCCTATCTCTACGCATTTGACTTTTTAAGTCTTTCATATAAATGGAATCATTATTTCAATTAACACTATGCCTCAGAGGTCATCTATTTTGTAGCCTATGTCAAAATCTCCTTCCTTTGCAAGGCTAATACTCCACTGATGAAGTGATGCAGGAAAAGAAAAACCTATAGAGATAAAGGAAAGCTTGTTTGTTAACTCTTAGCCTAGAGAGATTTTTAAATTCCTCTCCCAAATCAGGATACTTTATAAAACCTTCCTACACAGTAACACAGAGAAGTCACCTAGGTAGTAGCTACTACAACACCAGATGGCTTCTTAGGTCTCACAGTAGAAAGTATCCTCTTCAAATTTCATCATACACGGTACATAGACATGTGCAGAAGCACACAGAGACAAAAATAGCTGTCCAGGGCTGTTCATATATGATTAGCTCAGGTTCTGGTCCCTTATGTCAAAAGTGTGAATAACCTTAAGCACAGAGAATTCACTGTTACTGCAGTCCATGCCTTTCTGGACACCATAGGACACAGACTGGTAGGTAATAAAGGAAGGGACCACAGTCAGGTTGACACCAAGCCATGAACTCAGATTAAGTGGAGTTATTTGCATTTAGACACCTGGTTTATTAAAGCTTTCTTTTGTCATCTCCTCCATACACTGAGGTTCAATGAGACATATACAATGGTTCCTTCTTCATGTTAATTGATATTCTATGTATATTTCTCATTTTTGTTTTGTTTTATTTTCATACTTACAGATTATCCTTCATTTATTCAAGTACTAACTGAGCATCTATGTGCCAAATGCTATACTTGGCACTTAATGTACAATGCTAAGTAATCAAAACATTTTGTTTTGTGAGAGATAATATCTTTTACATTCATTTTAACAAGTATTTATTGAGCTCTTCAAGAACTGTGCTGAAAGTTAAAATACAAGTGAAACAAAGATGACTGTTATTATTGAACGTTAGATATACACACATATGCTTAAGTTAATGGGTCAATGAATAGTAAGTGGTTTATGTCACATACTGCACATTAAATCACTATCCTGTAAGCCTTTGTCTTGTCTTTCTATGACATTCCAATCATGTTTATTTTCTGCTTAAAATTCATCAATTTTTAAGTGCAAAATCATTTTCCTTACAAGTAAGTTCCGCCATATTGGTTTCTGTTCCTAATTTTCCAACTTCTATTCCTAGCACATGTCCAAAACTAAATTTCTTCAACATTCCAAGAGCTGCCCTGCTTGTGTGCTTTTGTACTCCTGTCCAATTGGTTAGAACTCTCCCAGCTTGCATGCCGATATCCAACTCTTCATTCTCGGCTCAGACTTGATTCACTCTGAGAAGACCTCTCACCTTTCCTGCAGTCACTCCCATGACATAGAAGAAATGTTTACCTCTCCTACCACAAGGTAATTTGACATGTAAAGTAGAATTAAATGCCTGTTTCTCTACTTCTTTGTACAGGGCATGTCACTGTATCCATCAAAACACAACACCATTGCAAACACCTTTGGGACTCCTCCTTCCTCATCCCTGATAATGTCCTGGGTCAGCAGCCCTGAACAATGCTGGGACTAGGGTGCAGAGTGGTGCCCTACTAATGACTCTATTGAAACCCTTTACCCCTAGGTACCACTGTCTCTCTCTGCAAGCCTCTCTGGGTGCATCAACCTTGTGCTGCCTGCCTGGGACAGACACATCGTTGCAGCCTGCCTTTGGCTTCATCTGTGGCCATGTATCCAGTTGTATGTGGTTTTTGCACTGCTGCAGGATCCCTGTGAGACAGGTCAAGCTTTCTGCTGCTGAGACTCTCAGACATCATCCTCTTTGCTTACTTCTCCTCCCTACAATGTGAGGGGGACTCTGTTGTGATAGGGAGAAGGTATGGGAAGCAAACATGCACCCTTTGGCACAATCCACCAAACTTTCCCTGGACCCCCAAGTTTGGTTTAGTACTGTAATATTCTCCCCACTCTGGGGCTTTGTCTTTTGAAAACAAAAGCCAGGACATCTGTCAACCTATTTCTGTTTCAACCCAGCCACCTTTCTCATCTGAGGATGTTAGCTTAAAATCTGCTTCTATGAGATGGGGTGGGGAGGACATGTTAATGAAAAAAGGAAAAAAAAAAACCCTCATGGATTGTCTTCTCAAAACAGTATCTTGCTTGAACTGTAAATAAATCAGAGTCACACAGTGAGGTGTTTCTTGGTTTTGTGAGCTGACTGGAGGCAGTCATAACTTAATTATTTTTGTAATTTCTGAATCTTGAATAGTGTTCAGTCTATAGTAGGTATTCCGTCACTATTTGTTGAAAAATAAATGGTAAAATTAGTAAGAGCTCTCCCTTCCCTTAAAATCTTCAATAGTTTTCATCACCTATATGATAAAAAACAGTTTTTATAGCCTGATAGTTGAGGTCTTTGGTATTATCTGGTATTTGACCTGTTTTCTGGTATCATCTAACCTTTTTCATTACTTTCTATATTTGTAGTTTGATTTTCCTAATAAGCTGGAACCCTCTTGAAGGCAGAGATCATATCATTCACATCCAAATGCAAAACTAGGAAAATGTGGTCAAGAAATGCTGCATCAATACATTATATAAGCAGAACCAAGGAAACCCAGTTACTATTTGGTAAAGGTTCTAGTATCCAGAATAGGTGAACCTGGTAAGCATTTGTTTAATAGAATGGGGACCATTCAAGACTGAGGTATTTCTAATTTTTTCTGATATGGCACACACACACACACAAACACACATGTTTGGGAGATTGGGGTCACAAAAGTGTTTGTAGTCATAGGGAAAGATAATCACTGTGAAAATGAGGATAGATATTCATCAAACTGCCAGCTGCCTTAAGGCAAGGATAATTTCTAATTCTTTGTTTTCCTAATATCAGTATCTAACAGATATTTGTAACACAATAGACATGCACATTATGTTTTTTGAAATTGGCTAGTATGAACCTTCCACCTTTATTATTTCTGTTATTCTTTTCAAAATTGTTTTGGATATTCAATTGTTTTGCCTTTTAATATAAATTTTACAATATTTGTGTGTATGCAAACAAATGAAACTCATGAGAAATTATGTCACATCTGTCAATTAAGTGGTAGAGAATAGCTTTGTAATTACATGGAGTTTCCCAATCCATTAACATGGTACATCTCTATATCTGTTTAGGTCTTCACTGATTTTTTTCACTAGCATTTTGTTGTCTTCAGCATGAAAATACCATAGGAATATTGTTAGATTTTTCCTTTAACTATTTCATTTGAGGGAAGTTACTATAATTGGCATTGTTTCAATTTTAGTTTCTAGTTGTTAATTGCTAGTCTGTAAAAATATAACTGATTTTTAAAATTTATTTTAAAAATAAAAGAAAAAAACATGTTAACAAACAGATACTCATTTACAAAGTAGCTTAAGAACATACAAACAATACAGAGTTACAGACAAAATTGTAGGAATTTAACAATGGTTGTTGTATTACATATTGATATCTTCAAAGTGGTTTCTCAGGAAAACAGAGACATGCAATATTGATCAGACAAGTAATCATTAACTGTTCCTTTCAGTAAAGCAATAGAAGACAGTAGTACCACTATTAGCTATCCTGCATATACATACATACATAATTTCCCCTTCTTTCCTTCTCCTTTCCCACATCCCAGTTGCCCCTTAGTTTTGAGCATTTTCCTTTCATTTCACAATGTCTATCATGCCTCCAAGTTTTTATTCACTCTTTCAGGTTCTCACACTAGTGAGACAGTATGTTGCTTATATATGCAGGTCTGATTTATTTGACTTATGAGTATGGTCTCTAGTTGTGACCATTTACCTATAAAAGCCTCAAGTTTATCTTTCTTTATACCTGAGTAATATTCTATTATATAAAAGTACCATTTTTTATCCAATCCTCAGTGGATGGACATTTGGGTTGCTTCCATGAATTAGCTATTACAAATTGCACTGCTATAAACATGGGTGCACATATATTGCTGTGATATGATGTTTTCAGATCTGGGAAGATACCCAGAAAGGGAATAGCTGGGCTGAATGAGACCTCTAGACCTAATTTGCTGAGGAATCTCCAAACTGATTTCCACAGTGGTTTCACCAGTCTCCATTCCCACCAGCAGTGGAAAAGAGTTCCTATTTCTCCATAGCCTTAACAGCATTTGTTATTGGTTGATTTCTTAATGCTAGCCATTCTTAGTGGGGTGAGGTGAAATCTCAGTATTGTTTTAATTTGCATTTCTCGAATGACTAATGATGTTGAACATTTTTTCAAGTATTTACTTGCCATTTGTATTTCTTTATCTGTAAAATGAGTATACATCTCAGCTGCCCATTTTTGGATTGGGTCTTTGAATTTAGAAGGGCTCATGTTTTTTAATTCTTCATATGTTCTAAATAGAAGACCTTTGTCCAAGGAACAGACAGCTAAAATTTTTTCTCGATTTGTGAGTTTTCTTTTTACTCTTCTGGTGATTTCTTTAGATGTGTAGAAACTTTTCAGTAGACTGAGATGCCAGTTGTTGATTCTTTTGAAGTATTTCCCTTGCAATTTGGATTTTGTTCATGAACTCTCTGCCTACCGCTATGCCTTCAAAGTTTTTACCTACTTTTTCTTCCAGGTTTAGTGTTTCTGTTTTAATATTGAGATCTGTGATTCATTTTGACTTGAGTTTGGTGCGTGGTGATAGACTTGGGTCTATGTTCAGTCTTTGGGAGGTGGCAAACCAACTTCTCCAGCACCATTTATTAAAGAGGCTATCATTCTTCCAGTGAGTTTGTTTGATCCCTTTATCAAAGATTAGGTGGCTGAGTGTGTTTGTGGTTGTGTGTGTGTCTTCCAGTCTGTTCCATTGATCTTCTGGTCTGTTTTTTAGCCAGTACCATATTGATTTTATTACAGTAGCTTTGTGGTATAATTTCAGATTCCACCTGACTTGTCCTTGTTGCCCAGGACCTTGTCTTTGGTTTTGCTATTCTGTGTCTCTTCTAGTTCCAGATGAATTTAAGGAATATTTACTCTGGATTTGTGAGGTAAACTGCTAACAGTAGTTTAATGGGAATTGCATTGAATCTGTACCACAATTTTGGTAGTATGACCATTTTCACAATGTTGGTTCTTCCTACCCATGAGCAAGGAGTATTTTTCCATTTATTGAAATCCTCTTCAATCTCTTTTCAGAGCACTATAGTTTTCATTGACTAGATCTTTTACTTCTTTTGTTAGATTGATTCTTAAATATTTCAATTTTTTGGATGCTATTGTGAAAGGTATGGTTTCCTTAATTTCTGTCTCAATCTGTTTGTTGTTTGTGTATAGGAATGCTATTGATTTTTGAATGTTGGCTTTATGTCCAGCTATGCTACTAAATTTGTCAATTAATTCAAGTAGTCTTGTGGAGTTTTTGGGGTCTTCCATGTAAAGTATCATGTCATCTGCAAATAGTGATAGATTTACTTCTTCCTTTCCTATCCTTATTCCTTTTATTTCTCTCTTGTCTAATTGCTCTGGCTAATGCTTCCAGCACTAGGTTGAATAAGAGTGGTGACAGCAGACATCCTTGTCTTATTTCTGATTTTAAAGTAAAAGCTTTCAGTTTTTGTCCATTTAGTACGATGTTGGCTGTTGGTTTGTCATACATGGCTTTTATCAGACCATCTCTTCCTGTTTTCTGTAGAGTTTTTAGCATGAATGCATTTTGGACTTTGTTAAAAGCTTTTTCTGCGTCTATTGAGATGATCATATGGTTTTTGGCTTTGGCTCTATTGATATTGTGTATAACATTATTTGATTTGTGAATATTGAACCATCCCTGCATTCCTGGAATGAATCCAACTTGGTCACAGTGTATGATTTTTGTGATGATTTGCTGAATTATATATGCTAGTATTTTATTGAGTATCTTTGCATCTATATTCATTAGGGAGACTGGTATCTAGTTCTCTTTCTTGGTTGGGTCTTTCTCTGGTTTTAGTATCATTATAATACTTGCCTCCAAAAATGAGTTAGGGAGAATTTCTTCCTTTTCAATTTCATTGAAGAGTTTGAGGAGTGTTGGCATTAAATCTCCTCTGAGTATTTCATAGAATTCTTCTGTGAATCCATCAGGGCCTGGGCTTTTCTTTGTCGGTAAGTTTTTAATTACATTTTCAATCTCATTAATTGATATTAGGTTGTTCAGAATTTTTATATCTTCTTGACTCAACCTTGGTAATTCTTACATATCTAGGAATCTGTCCATGTCTTCTGAGTTTTCTTCCCTATCAGAGTAAAGATTTTCAAAGTAGGTATTAATGATCTTTTGAATTTCTGTAGAATCTGTAGTAATTTCATCCTTTTATTACTTATTGCATGAATTTGAGTTTTTTCCTTTCTTTTTTTGATAAGGTTGGCTAGGGATTTATCAATTCTATTTATTCTTTCAAGGAACCAACTCTTTAATTTTTTAATTTTTTGTAGGGTTTTCTTTGTCTCAATTGCATTAATTTCTGCCCTGATCTTTATAATCTCCTCCCTTCTTTGGGCTTTGGGCTGGACTTATTCTTCTTTTTCTAAAAGTTTGAGGTGTAGCATTAGGCTATTTATTTGTTGTCTTTCTGTTTTCCTTATGTATGAGTTCACTGCTATAAATTTCCCTCTGAGGACTGCTTTCATTGCATCCCAAAGATTCTGGTAAGTTGTGTATACATTTTCATTTGTTTGGAGGTATTTTTTAATTTCTTCTATGACCCATTGGTTGTTCAGGAGGTTTATTTTCCAAGTGTTTATGGAGTTTTTGGAGTTCCTTTTGTCATTAATTTCCAATTTCATTGCATTGTAGTCAGATAATATGCACTAGATAATTTCAGTTCTTTCACATTTAGGTAGATATGCTCTCTGGGCTAGAATGTGGTCTATTTTAGAGAAAGTCCCATATGCAACTGAGAAAAACGTGTATTCTGATGTTGTAGGGTGGAACATCCTGTATTAATCTGCTAAGTCCATTTGTTCACAGCTTTGGTTCAGATCTGTTATTTCTTTGTTGATTTTTTGTCCAGTTGACATATCTTTTTGTGTCAAAGGGTATTGAGGTCCCCTATTACAATAGTACTATTAATTATGTGGGTTTTCATGTCTGTTAAGATTTGTCTTATGTAGTTTTCTGCTCTGATATTTGATGCATACACATTTATGATTGTTATCTCATCCTCTTGAAGTTTTCCCCTAACAATTATGTAGTGACCTTCTTTATCTCTTTTGATTGTTCTCAGTTTGAAGTTTACATTGTCTTCAAACATAATAGCTACTCCTGCCCTTTTCTGGGTTCCTCTTGCATGGAGCATTGTTTTCCATGCTTTGACTTTCAGTCTATGGTTTTCCTTTTGAGTAAAGTATGTTTCCTATATATAGCATATCATTGGATTTTGTTTCTTAATCCATTCTGCCAGTCTGTTTGTTTTGACTGGTGAATTGAGGCCATTTACACTTATAGTTATAACTGATATGCTTTGGCTTATCATTGTCATGTTATTTACTTGCTGTTGGTTTCTTACTTTTTCTACCTATTTACTTGCTTGCTTTTCTTGAGGGTTCCTTTCTATTGCTGTTCTTGAAATTGCATTCATTTTCTTCTCTGTCTAGAATGTGTTTTAGTACTTTTTGTAAGGATGATTTGACACTCATGAAGTTCTTCAGTTGCTCTTTGTTGTGGAAATATTTTATTTCTCCATTAAACTTGAAGAATAGTTTGGCAGGATATATCAATCTTGGTTGGAAGCTGTTTTGTCTTAGGACCTGTAATCCTTCACTCAAAGCTCTTCTCGATTGGATAGTTGGTTTTGAGAAGTCTGCTGTGATTCTGATGGGCTTTCCTTTACAGGTGATCTGTTTCTTCCCTCTAGCAGATTTTAATATTCTGTTCTTTTGCTGGAGATCTGGGATCTTGATTATTATATGCCTGGGTGTAGTTTTATTATGGTTATGACTAGTAGGAGGTCTATATGCCTCATTAACTGTATCTCACGTTCTGTTTCCATGCTTGGGAAATTTTCTGCTATTATTTTCGCAAATATGCTTTTTATGTCATTTGTGTTACCTCCTGCTGTTTCATTGACTCCTGTTAGTCTGACATTATTTCTCTTTGCCTCGTCTTGCAGCTGTTGAAATGATTTTTCCTGGATCTTTGTTGATTTTAAGAGATTTTTCCTTTCACAATTGCTAGCTGCCATGCTGTCTTCAAGATCTTAAATTGTATCTTCAGCTTCATTCAAGTCGTTTTGCAAACGTTCAATGGAAGTTTTGATTTCCCGGAAATCCCGGTGAGTCTGTTTCATGCATTCTAATTCATTCCTATACTGCTCATGTAATGCTTCCATCTGTTGCCTATGTTCATCTATTTTTTTTATCTGTTTCTTCTCTAGATGTGGAGAGCATTTCTTTCATTATTATTGTCATTTCATTTTCGCCTTAGAGATTATGTCTGATCTGATCTCTTCTATGGCTTGATAGAGTTGTTTCTTTACTTCCGTTTCAATCATTTCAGCAATTTCAGGTGTGTGTTTATCAAGTTCTCCTATGTTGATGTCTCCTGGACTTGTTCTAAGTGGGTGGAGTTCTGAGATTGCGTTTTAGCCCTTTGCCTTGTCATGTTTGATGCCGGAGGCAGAACACTCAGTCTGCTTCTCCTCTGGCTGTTAAACAAAGGTCACTAGTGGCCCTCGTTTTCCTGGTGGTCAGGCCTACCCCTCAGTGTCAGAGATGCACTGCTTAGTCTGAGGTTTTCCAGTAGATGGTGAAGTGTACCTCGTTCTCCCAGGTCTTAGATGTGAACTGTGATGTCAGTTGATGGCAAATGGTCTGACCGAGTGACCTCTAGCCATTCAGGGTACATGTATGGCCCAGAATTTGCACTGTGGGTGAAATCCCAGACCAGTGGTCCTGTGACCCCAGGCTGTTCCAGATACAGGCAAAACCCAGACATGAATTGCAGGGTCGACAATTTGTGGACCACCTGATTCTGTGTCTCCAGTCAGTTCAGGACATGCATAGGATCCAGATGCAGGTCACACCAACAGTGATCACAGACTGCCTGTATGTGTGACCTTCAGGAGGTCAGGGCACAAGTGAAGCCCAGACCCAAACTGCGGTGCCAGCAGCTCATGGAGCACCAGCTCCTCTACCTCACTCAGTGCTTGGCACACACAGAGAGGGCCCACACACAAACCCTGGGGAGAGCAGTTCGCAGGCCTTCTGAGTGAGGATCTCCTGTTTGCATCAGGTGCATGGAGGGCAGCAACTCAGACTGTAATGACAGCAGAGTTGTAGGTCACTCCATCTACCCCCAGGAAGTAGATAGGAAATACCTGGTTCTCTCGGCAGTGTTCATTTGGGAATAGTGCTGTTAGCGGGTCACAGTCCACCTGATTGTGCTTCTCCAGTCAGTTCAGGCAACACAAAGGAGCCAGGTGCAGGCCACACCAACAGCAATCACAGACTGCCTGTGTGTGCAATCTCCAGGGGGTCAGAGCACAAGTGAAGCTCAGACAGGAACCGCAGTGCTAGCAGCTCATAGAGTGCCCGCTCCCATGCCTCACTCAGTGCTGGGCACTCACAGAGAGGGCCCACACTTGAACCCCAGTAAGAGCAGTTCTCAGGCCTCCTGATAACTCATTTGTTTCATATAGACATTTTATCCTGCAAGTTTGTAAGATATTCACTAATGTTAGGAGCATTTTGTACAGTCCATGGATTTTCCTGAGAGATAGATAATTGTATCAAAAATAGGGACAGTTTTTTAGTGGGTATGATTTTTGCCCTTATTTTTATCCTAACTAGGGCTATTAGTATGGTATTGAATGCAAATAAAGAAAGTGAGTTTCTTTCCTTTGTTTTCAATATTCAGGAAAAAAATCAAAGGTGAGAAATGTCCCATCTTTTCCTAACTTGTATAGGGTTTTTGTCAGAAATGAATGATAAACTTTGTCAACTTATTTTTCTGCATAAATGTATATGATAATGCAACTATTTTTTGTCTATTAGCATAACAGACCATATTGATTGGCCTTTACCAGGCTTGGAGTCTCAGGATAAATTCTACTTGATTATAATGTAATATATATGTATAGTACACATGTACATATACACATATATACAGAAATATACATTGTATATATGTTATATAATATTACATATATATATTTGTATAAAATACTGTACTGTTGCAAATATAGTATTTTCTGGGAAAAATTTTTCCAATGATCATCTTTTCCTTTTCTACCATTGCCTAGTTATTAATATCAGAGTATTGCTGACATAGTAATCTCTCCCCTCTGATTTTCACAAAAAGGCTGTACAGAATTGGTATTATTTCATCCTTAAATTTTTGGTAGAATAAATGAATGGAATCTGAGTCTAAATATTTCTTTTTCTATCTTCGGGGAAGATGGCTACCAGGTGAGCAGGAGAGGGAAATCCTCCCAGAGACAGATCTCTCGTGCGTGGGTGCTGGGTCCGCGGCTGCAAAATTCCAACTGAACGTGTTGCTCTGCGCTGCCTGAGCATTAACAGGTTGGTTCAATTTGCCAGGGCGAGGAGTGGGCGGGTGAGCCGAGTGCGCATCGCAGCTGAATTTCTGAGTTGGAAGAAGCTCGACCCAGGGAGATACACCTGAGCGGCATTCCTGCCTGCACGATCCCAGGGACAGGTGAGTTGATTGGGCACCCTGACTGGATTTTTGAGTTGGGGAGATGCTCGACCCAGCAAGGAACATCCGAGCAGCCCTACTGCCTGCATGGACCCCAGGATGGGAGAGCTGGCTGGGTACCCCAACCGGAGTTTTGAGTGGGGGAGGAGCTCCACCCAGGGAGGAACACCTGAGCGGCCCCCTGCCTGCAGGGTCTCCGGGATGGTGAGCTGTTTATGCGCCCCAGCCAGGTCTCTGGGTAGGGAGTAGTTTGGTCCACAAAACAGCATATAAGCAGCCTATTGAGGGGAACTCTCAGCAGAAAGTTTAAGGGGTATTCTCCCGAAGAGAAGGAGTCAATGGAGCAGCCTTTGCAACAGACCTTCACCTAGTGAACTGCCTGGGTAATTTATTGCTAAATATTTTGAATCTGATACCCAAAAATGGGAAGACAGAAGAACAAAACGCAGTCTCAGAACTCAACCCCACCCAGAACAAGTCCTGGATGCGAGGATACAGGGGAACTACGAAGCCACATACCTGCAAGTTCTGAAACGATTGCATCCGAAATAAAGAAACAACTCCATCAGGCCATAGAAGAGCTTAAAGCAGAAATAAGCCACATACCTGCAATAATCTCTCAGACAAAAAATGAACTGAAAACTATAATGGAAGAAATGCTCCATACACATACAGAAGAAATAGATAAAAGATTAGAAGAAAATAGGAAACAAATGGAAATGTTGCAAGAGCAATTTAGGAATGAATTACCACGAATGAAACAGGTTCAAAGAGATTGCCAGGAATTGAAAACTTCCATCAAAAGCTTGCAAAACTGCTTAAATGAAACCGAAGATAGAATTTCAGACCTTGAACACAGCATGGCAGCTTATGAGCATGAAAGGAAGGATCTCATAAAATCATCAAAGACCCAAGAAAAATCAATCCAACAGCTGCAAGATGAGGCAAAACGAAATAATATTCTAGTAATAGGAGTCAGTGAAACAGCAGGAGACAACACAAATGATATAAAAAGAATATTTGCTGAAATAATAGCAGAAAATTTCCCAAACAAGGTAAAAGATACTGAAGTACAGTTAATCGAGGCATATAGAACCCCAACGAGCCATAACCCAAAGAAAACCACACACAGACATATAATAATCAAGATCACAGACATCCAGCAAAAGAACACAATATTAAAAGCTGCTAGAGAAAAGAAACAGATCACCTATAAAGGAGAGCCCATCAGAATCACAGCAGACTTCTCAACAGAAACCATAAAATTAAGAAGAGCTTGGAGTGAGGTATTACAGATTCTGAGACAAAACAGCTTCCAACCCAGACTGATGTATCCTGCAAAAATATCCTTCAAATTCAATGGAGAAATAAAATATTTCCACGACAAAGAACAACTGAAGAACTTCATGAATGCCAAACCAGGATTGCAAGAAGCACTAAAAGATATTCTAGACAGAGAAAAAAATGAGCACAATCTCAAGAACAACAATAGAAAGAAACCCTCAAATAGAACAAGTAAGTAAACAGATAGCAAAGTAGGAAAACAACAAGAATAACATGACTAGAATAAGCCAACATATAAACTTTATAACCATTAATGTAAATGGCCTCAATTCACAAGTCAAAAGGAAAAGATTGGAAGAGTGGATAAAGGAACACAATCCAACGATATGCTGTATACAGGAAACACATTTTACCCAAAAGGAAATCCACAGGCTGAAAGTTAAAGGATGGAAAACAATTCTCCATGCAACAGGTCCCCAGAAAAATGCAGGGGTAGCTATTATATTTGCAAACAAGGTAAACTTCAAACCAAAAACAATCAAAAGAGATAAAGAAGGCCATTACATACTAGTTAGGGGAAAGCTGCAAGAGGAAGAGATAACAATCCTAAATA